>JAOTOL010001493.1:992500-1087500 GCA_034440575.1 Imbricaverruca yamaguchii
CGCCAGCGCTGTCTCACAGCGCCGTTCTAACCGTCCGCGGAGTTGGAGCAGCTGTCGGTTGGCCGGCGTGACGCGTGTGGCGGTCTTTAGAAAAGTCGCAAACTCCCACCGAGAAACGGTGACAGCTATTGATGTATGTTGTCGTCGCCGGAAATCCAAACGTCGCACCTCAGGAATCCGGGGCAGTGGTGAAATGATCCGACAATGAATGAGCAGACGTGGCCTCGATGCGGCTGCTGTAAGCTGCAGCGGTAAAGAAACATGCATCCCACAGGATTGCCACTTGGACAGGGTGGGCGGAGGGGGGGAGAGGGGGCGGTGCTACGACAGCCGGTCAGCGCATGCGTGAGTGGCGATCCGAAACGTTCGTCGCGGTTCGATGCGCCTGGGGATGTTCGTAATATTGCTTGCATATTGGGTCATTACATGGCAAATTGGGTTCAGCGCGGAAATAACAATGTAGTGAAAAACTCCATCCACGGCATATTTAACCAGGAATGCAGCTGTTTTCGGGGGAAAGGGGCATAGCACGTCACAGTGCTGCGACAAATGCACTGGTGCGTCCCGGACCACCTTGGGTCACGGTATTGCGGTCGGACGGAAGGGTAAGTGATGCAATATCAGGTTATATAACACTGTTTTTACGAAGTCCGATAATTATTATGCAGCTTGCGACATATCCAATTTTCCACTTCTCGATAAGCGAAATGCTATCGAATATGACGGACACTTTAGAACGGTCGCCTTAAGCAAAGTTGAGGAAATGTACGCGGGGCTGAAAACTGTGAAGTGCTCTTTGCTTTGCATGTTTCAGGCCCGTAAGCAGTGTTTTGTGAAAGGAAAATATCAGCTTGTCCAAAGACGTATTGCCAAACGACATAGATAACATGATGTGAGAACAAGTCACCTGATACAATATCAGTTCACACCACGTAGTTCCATGCCGCTTCCTGCTAGCCATATGAGGACATGTTTCACATTAATGTTTTGACAATGACATGACGCGATCCATGACTGGAGTTTTATGTTGCTTTAGGGGGGGGGATGATTTGAGTCCTCCAACGGTTGGTCTGCCCCTTCAAATAAGTTGAACCGTGGCATCGATGCTACGGGCCAGCCTTTCCGACACGCTTAGAATCTGTCAGTTCATTACCACTGGACTCTCCCAATAATGCTTTAAAACTCCTCGCCAAGAGAAACCAACTGATACCCTATCGTTTCGATCTCCGAAGAGGTATCGAACGACGCTTCAATGTTGTCGGTAGCATGTGTAATTTCCGTTATGGCCAGCTCGTCTTGTGCCGGGATACACGCACTGCTCATACTTCTGATGTAGTCTAACTTCATCCTATCAGGGTGGAATACCCAGCTTCAGTGCGTCATCGACGAACACATGGTGGAGACGTAGCAAATGGTGGTGTGCAACTATTGCATGTCTAGTTCGTGAGATAAGGGAATGAAATCGGGCCAACGAGTATTGTTACGTATGACTTGGTGTGATCCAATTCGACGAGTAAGCAGTGGCGTATATAACACGTCCCAGGAAATATTTCGATTCAATGTCCGAAATGGTGTGAAAATGAGCTTTAGTACATTATTGCACGTGCCGTGAGAGGTACAACGCCATTATTGCCACTGGATGCTGTTCCCTAATGTGTTAGAAGCTGGTAGATGATAAATAGAACGGCTGCATAGCCACATCAGGAGGTCCGCTCAATGGAAACTGCCACAAAGTCGACCCGAAATGCGCTAAAAAACTGGAGCTATGGATATATTCTCGTGCAAATCCACCTTTCCGATTTGGGCGTTATCAGCATTGCAGCGTTGGGTGTCCGGTGTATTCATGCTTTTGAGCATTCCAAGCCTTACTCCAGGACCGCACAGCAAAAATAAACTCATCGGGCTATGCCACAGTCGGTGTCGCCAGCGCTGGCGGGACTTCACCAGCTGACCGGGCGGTCCTGCCCCCGTGGCAGGACGGGCTGAGCGTGCCCAGACTCCATTTCACTTACGTTTCGTCGTTATAATGAAATAATTATGATGGAAGGTAATGGAGACCCACGGAACCCATTATCCGGAATTAATGGGTACGATTAATATATGCCAATAAGTGGTTTAATTTCATCCGCTAAAAATTACTGAGATACAAGCCGACAATGAATGAAAACGAAAATATATCCCGCCTCATATATATATATATATATATATATATATATATATATATATATATATATATATATATATATATATGCACGTGTGTGTATGTGTGTGTGTGTATATGTGTGTTCATCCCACGGATTGGTGATGGAGATATGCATCAGACGTTGGTTTTCACGGACTTCGGATATGGGGGACGGATAATTTATAGACTGGCTGTTGCCATACCATATCATAGGTAAAATTAAACATATATATTATTTTATTTGGGTGAGGCTTGAGTACGAGCGCAGCCTCATCCCTCTGTGGCAGGGCTCATGAATCAATGTCATGCCCTTCATTATCACCATGAAATTATAAAGCTTACCGGGACCAATTGTACGCCTATGACCACGGCTCGAGTAATTCATGATGCTTCAATGATATTAATAAGGCAAGGTAAGTGCCCAATGGAGCTATTTTCATCCATGCATAGTTAGGCAGATACGGATGTGTGCAGGTAGATAAGTATACAGATGCAATGGTGCTACCAAGAAGCTGGGATAGGTCGGGAAGGGGCGGCGGAGAGCCTTTGCATCGATTCTTCCCACACAACGCCACTAGGTTTAATGTTAAGTTGCGACGGGGCGGTGACACCCCCCCTCCACCGTCCATCACGCTGGCAATGCTCATGTCTGGGTACCGAACCTGAACTTGCAACCTGACCCTGAACACGAACCAGCGATCCTAACTGAAGCGGCCTACAGATGGGAAGGTGCTGCATGCACATACTGCAGCTTACAGGTGGAAAGGTACTGTAGGCACACACTGGTAGAAAGGTACTGCAAGATACTGCAGATGCACACTGCAGGTAGAAAGGTACTGCAGGTACACACTGCAGCCTGCAGGTGGGAAGGTACTGCAAGCACACACTGCAGCCTGCAGGTGGGAAGGTACCGTAGGCACACAGTCATTATTTGCAGTTGATTGGGACCAGAAGGCGACGCATGTGAACTAATCGAAAATATGAACTGACGAATCGCCAGTACAAGCACTTCGTCAACAAGCGCCATCGAAGCTGAGCTAATCCGAATCACGGCCAGAAAAAAAACATTCCCCCAGGCGTCACGCTTTTTCACCCGACGCACCCTCTCCATTGATTTGCTGCCAGCGGTCTTCACGCCGGCCGTGGGGGAGCCAGCGACTGGGCCACTGGCAGAACCTCGCCGAAGGTGTGCGGCACAGCAACAGGTCTGACACGGCGGCGGAGTCGGCATCCTCTCAAGTCCGGCCGGGGCAGCACTATAAGCAGCTTACCACACTGCGGCCTGTCGCGCGAACATTAGTGGACGTGGCGCGTATTTAGCTGTGCGAAATGAGAGGGGAGGGGCGCGATTGATGCGCCCCAGTGACGGCGCTGCCTGTCGAGATTGCGCCGGACACGCGACTACGTCAGATCCGCCGCCGGCCGGACTTCCGTCGTCACGTCACGTCACGCTCTGTCAGACTACAGCCTGTGGCCACAGCCTGCGGTCTCAGTCTGTGACCTCGGCCTGTGGTCAGAGGCTGTGACCTCAGCCTGTGGTCAAAGGCTGTGACCTCAGCCTGTAACCTCAGCCTGTAACATCAGCTTGTGACCTCAGCCTGTGGTCGCAGCCTGTGACCTCAGCCTGCGGTCACAGGCTGTGACCTCAGCCTGGGGTCGCAGCCTGTGACCTCAGTCTATGGTCGCAGTCTGTGACCTCGGTCTGTGACCTCAGCCTGTGACATCAGCCTGTGACCTCCGCCTGTGGTCACAGCCCGTGACGATCGCCTGAAGCGGAGCCAACCAACAACACTGGCACAGACCGAGCATAATCACCAACCAGTAGAACGAGATCATACGGTTGTTGATAAAAACAAATGAACAGGAAACAGTTTGTGTGCGGAACAAAAACTGTTCTGGAGGTTCCAGCGAACTCAGGCGGAGCCGAAGCGAGCCGTGTATGTGGTCCGTGCGTGATTATCTAAGTATTCTGGTGACGAAACGCAGCTCATCGATATTCCAGGTCAAGGGAAATATTTCCTTCGATCGATATTTCCTTATTTAAGCTCCACAGTAGTCCATGATCGTCTCTATGTAACGTTTTATGTGCCTAACAGGAGCAAATAACCGCTTTGCGCTGGTTTGCCTCCATTTTTTTGCAAGCGTCCAATTATCGTAGACCTTCCCATAAACGATCCTGCCGTTGGAGCCACATTTTAGCTACGTCCTGTGTACAGCACATGGTGCGGAAGGGGGCATCACGTGCGGTCATGGTGCCTCACAATCCCGTGGCCGTGTGACAGAGCTTTCGTCCGCTACAGAGCGGCAACACGCTCACATTAGCGTATCCGTCGGTTGGTTAGTGGAGCTTCGGAGCGGATCGTCTACATCGGTCACGCAGCGCCCATTCACACGTACATTAGCGTATCGGTACCTCCGTCTGTTCTGCATATCGCTTATTAAGTCCTGATGTATTTACGACGTGCGGTAGTTTCGACTTCCGTTCAGCTGTACGGTTCGTGTGGGTGAGGCTGAAAAAATGTTAGTGGATGAGGCATGTCTGTCAGCAGTAGCAGGAAAAACGCGAATGCCAAGCGTCACCACGATATGTCAGTATACTGGTGTATTAGCAGCCACTGGCGCTATATATACTGGTGTATAGCACCCACTATACACCAGTATATATATATATATATATATATATATATATATATATATATATATATATATATATATATATATATATATCTATTCGGACACATTTGCTAGATCGTAGAAATCCAAGGAAAGCAATTGTGATAATATTTGGCAAACAAATGTATGAATTTGAGAAAAGGACCTCCTGACATATTTTTATCGTGACAAATCGTGATTCCTAGCCAATTGAAACTAACCGATATGAATCTCCAGAGACAAAGGCACATAAATTGTCTGCCAACTAAAAGACCACAAACACATGGCTTTGTCTATGAATATAATTTCCATAGCAGTGAGTCACTCTCTGGGCGCGATGCAGCCGGCTGCCGTCGCCGTCGCTGCAGCTCCCACTGCCGTCACTGCAGCTCCCACTGCCGTTGCTGCAGCTCCCACTGCCGCCACTCCACCCCGCTTCCACTAACGCCGTCACAGCTCTCGCGCATACGAATTTTAGCTCATGACGTAGTTGAGTAAACACACGCTCCGTGCAGTTTGACTTTGGTTTGCCAAGCGATGCAGTTCACGCAAGGGGGCGAATGTCGTGTTTCCTTAAACCTGATATACTGGGACGCATGGGTGTCGATCTATTTATATTTAGGGGGCTTTATGCCCTCTCCATTTCAGTTCAACTTTTAACATTGGATCCTGCGTGACCTCCCCCATTTGGGCCCACCCATTGCCACACCAGTTGACTTAGTCAGATGATCGGTACGTGATCTGGACATTCCTCCTGTCCCGCATAGCGCTTCTTTCCTGCCACCGGTCCAATCTCGTATTGTGTGTGAGTCGGTTTATGAGATATCTGCTTAACCGAACGATGAAAGTGCATAGACAAGAATACAACTTTGATTGCATACGATTGTGATCCTCTTTTTTCCTCTTCCCAGTGTTCAAATGACAGCCAAATAACTGTGCAGATGCTCAGGCCTCGCCACATTTTCGTTGGATAGGTACCGGCAGGTCGGGAAAGAAGCCGATCCCAGACCAGGTTTCGCCCTACCAATAACATTGAAGACTTTCTCACCAAATGCTGTTTTCATAAACACACAACAGCTACTAATTATCCGGTAGGCAACTACCAGACTCGACATTACTCTAAACGCCATTTTGAGCTCACAGAACAGGATCCATTTTTGCACACAGATGCGTCAGCGCATCAGATAACAATATCCTACAGCGCATTCCAACTGTCACATGCGATAGAGTCATGTCCAGTATTTTGGGTGCACGAACCGTGCTCGTTGGCGTGCATCGAGGGCGAGGTGTCTGCTCTCCTCTTGCTTCTTTTGCCCTGCTCTCACGTTACCCAGTTGGGGACATTGCATGGTAAGGGTGGCTCAAGCCAAACTTGATCGGCTTGCATTTCGAGAACACGGGGCTACATCAGCACCAAATAAGCTTAAAGCGATTTTACTTACAATACCTTATCTTAGCGGTGTCGGGCTACGCTAAGCCGTACTCACAGTCAAGGCATGACGCAAAGGGAAGTGACATTTATGAAGGTCGAATAAGGGTGAAATCGGCACCACAGTGCAATGCAGCAATGTTTTCACATATCTCGGACCTTAGCACCACCACAGCTTTCGTGGCACACAGCCAGGTCTGGTCGACAAAATGGCGTCCATGGTGTCCGTGACGAAACACAAAATGTCCGACCACGGGGATTTCCCACTCAGATCATATCGAGTACAGAGAAACTGCCAGATTCTTCCAGCGACTGGCACCGGAACGGCCATGGCGCGGCCCTGGTGGAGCAGCCGCCCCAGATTCTCAGCGATCGTCATCGGGACAGCCGCGACATCGCTATATGGAGAATCGTTTGTGAAAAATAGAGGCGTCGCCATGAGACCACCTCCAAGACAATCATCCAGCCTCTACTAAATATGAACTTCTATTGAGCAAAGGCACGTCCATTGAAAGAGAGGAAGTATAAATCTGAATGTGCTAGGTGAGGAATTTGAAGAAGGAAATGTCTCAGCTAACACATTAGTCACATATACATATCAATAAACCCTATGTACCACATAGCCAAATCAGTTATTCTTGCAACTGCTGCACACGATACTCACTCGCCATATGCACTATTTCAAGGTGAGTTTTAGACGGACTGTTATCTCGATCGCCACCCCAAAGCCTAAATAATCAATCAATCGATCGTATCTGATCGCTCTCGAATACTTTGATCTTAGGCCATTTGGCACAGGCATATGACAGTCAATAGGTAGTGATATTGTAGTGCACTACATGCAAATGCGAGAAAAACCTTGCTGGCGTTTCAAGACAGCATCGATGGCAATCGATCATAGTGGATGTATATTACGTGCTTTCTGCTATGTTCGAATAGATATCGGCAGCCTGATAAATATCTTAAGGTCATATTTTCCGCATTGTAATTCCCCTACCAAATGGGATGTCGACTCAGGCCAAAATGAAGCCTAAGTGAATCTAGTTTCTGTGTGTACCTCCATCAAAAGAGCATTTCAGCACATTGACATAGTGGATGCCGAATATCCGTCAGATTTGTTCAAGTACGAAGGCATAACATAAAGTATCGAGTGTGTCCGGGTCAGCAATAATCAACCTACATAGGTCGTAAGTCATCTTTCAGCGTTTTAAACCATTGACGTATCACCCCGTCTACATGTGCAGCAAAACTTCGAATACGATGCGATTAGGAAAACTTAAGAAAATAATGCTACTGTAAACGGGTTTTTGCGCATCAAAGCATGCGAAAAGCTTAGCGCAACTTTACGCCTCGGTAGGTGTAAGTTTGCGATAAGCGTCAAACGTGCACAAATAACGATACGGCTGCATGGATCAAGACACTTCTTGAAACTATTCTTTGCCAAGTTTTGAGTAAATTAACACGCGTCCCGGAGGGCCTCGGAAAATTACGCACACTGGAGGGGGTGGGGGGGTGGGGGGTGGGGGTGGATTCCGCCCGCCTACGATCTCGGCTCCTACTGGGGATAGAGCAACGAAATTCGCAGGGTGGATGGGCACGATAATGAACATTATTTTGTGCAAATGCCATGACCTTAGGTTAATATCTCCAAGGTCAAATAAGGTCAAAATAGCAAAATTTTCTGGTTTTGTGTGGATTGACTTGTCATTGTTATGGATCGCTGTGGTTGTGTTAAAATGCTCCAAAATTGGCATTACTGATGTTTTGGACATTACTAATGATGCAATACAGATGTCACATCCGCCATTTGACCTCAGGTCACCTATATAGGAGCACTTTAGCAGGTCATTACCTGCTCCAGTTACCGGAACCGGGCTGCCCACCCGACTGCTCCGTTGGGCGGTTCGGCACAATCGGCTTCGCAAGGAAGGGAGTGAAAGACATGAATAAAGTATGGAAACGCTTAGGCACACAATGACAAACAGTAGATCTCGGGATGTGTAGGGAGTAACATGTAAAGTGACATCAATCGCATGAGTCGTTTGCATTTTTGACAACATTCCAGTTGACCAAGCTTGGTTCTATTAGCCTGTCATGAACTTGACCTGACTTGACCTTGGCGACCTAACATGACTTTTTAATTATATAGCATAACAAAATACATCAAACAATTCGCTAGTGTTGACAAGAACAGTTCCCTTTGGCCAATATACGGGAAGCGCATCAGCGCCGATTTTTGTGGTCTGACGCTGCGAATTGTTTTTACTTTGACGGCCCCTAAATTGAAAACGTCTCGGCCGATTGACATTTTTCATACTTCAAACAATGCGCCGGCAATTTCCAAGTCGGTACGCAAAAAATGGCGTGTATCGACCAAGACAAGATGGAGTTATGTACGAAAAATCGGAGGGGTGGGCGGATTTCACCATCCCCCCTCCGGGGCGTGTGCTAACCTGTCACAAACTTGACCTGACTTGACCTCTGTGACCGGACATGACTTTGAAACAATATAGCATAACAATTTATACCAAACACGTCGCTAGGTTTGCCAAGAACACTTCCGTTTTGCAAATATAGGGGAAGCGCCTCAGCGCCGATATTTGTGGTCCGGCGCTGATAAAATATTTGACTTTAGCGACCCCTAACTCGAAAAATTTCGTTCGATTTTCATTTTTCTTCCTTTAAACAATGCGCCGGTCATTATAAGCAGGTATACAAACAATAGCGTATATCGGCCGGGAAAATCTGGAGTTATCTACGAAAAACCTGATGGGTGGGCGGATTTCGCCCCCCTCCAGGGCGCGTGTTAAGGTAATTATGGAAATAAACGTGTTGTTTTTAATTCTCATTGCAAACCTAGTGATAAAACACACAAAATCAGGCATGTAACAGCTGAAAGCGTCGCTGAGACGTAACATTATTAGTGCTTGCCCCAATCGTGAGTTTTACGATGTGGGGCAGTGTTCAACTTGCGGATTTGTGACAGCGTCTGAGTTTTGCTGATTTGTCTCTTGGATTGCGTAATGAACCTGATTTACCCTGCTGATTTGGCCATTGCATAGCCTGGAACAAGACCATCTGGAAAAATGCACCATTACAGAGTCTGGAACCAATACTATAGAACGTAATCTGGCCTGGAAACAATGCAACATATGACTCCCGAAGAAGAAAGGGCCATGTTGTCATCGATAACGTGTCATCGGCTACGTGAATCCTTGGAATTCACAAATTCCCTATGTCTCTGCCCAACAACCTCTAACTACGTGGATAAGGGATGATGCCTTGTGCCTGTGTACGCCGTTGCTCGAAGCAAGTGCATCAGAGGCGCAAACATTCCTGAAATATTCGAAACGTTTCACCACATTGCGTCAGCCGCCAAATCGCAAAAATCCGATTAGGTGGCTGCCTTGCTCTTGTAAACCGGCCGTGCGATCGGAACTTTTATGAATCGACCCGATCGGAAAGTTCAGTTTACGGCTGACCAGCTCATGTAAACAGGGTAAATATCGCGTACCTTGTTTGCTACGTTCCTGCTCTATCCACTTTTAACATTTCTATGCTGCGCACGCGTAACACTTTTCCACGGATAAATGTTCTGCAGTCAATAGATCGATACAAGAGGGAACCAATAGCTCGCCCACCCTAGGCACCGCGGCAGCGGGTGTGACCAAGAGCTCGCTCATCCTTGGTACCGCGGTGGCGGGTGTGGCCAAGAGCTCGCTCATCCTTGGTACCGCGGCGGCGGGTGTGACCAGGAGCCCGCTCATCCTTGGTACCCCGGCGGCGGGTGTGACCAAGAGCCCGGTCATCCTTGGTACCCGGTGGCGGGTGTAATCAGCGACGTGATGTGCGATCGCCAACGAAAGTCGTCTTCAAATTGTCAAACTTAGCTTTTTGACGAGATTGAGTGCAGGCATTTAGTATCACAATGTTTGCACAAAATCACCGTGTAATTCTTATTGCAAGCTATTAAGAGTCAGACAGGGGTCTTATCGATCAGCCTTTGGAGCTCAACTTGTCAAACGTTTGTTTCTGAACCGAAAATCCCAAGTGCAGTAGTGGAGCAATCACCCACAGTCTGAGAACTGCTGACTTACACTGACTATTAAATGGAACTCGTTACGATAATATGGCAGAGAGCACGACTTGGTCTTCGAGTTTATCACCTAACGGTCCATCAGAAGGTGAATCACTGGTCACGATCGCAGGCTTTTCAGTGTTCTCCATGATTGTTTGGAATAATTGTCTGTAAGGAAAACAGTGGTTTATCGTACAGTAAGGCTTTGCAACTACCAGCCTCAAAATTCCTTGTCAATTTTCTAGGATAGCAATACATCTTGATCATGACTTGTACTCTTGGTTGCAGACCCACTGTATCTTGGAAGGGAAATATAAATGATTTGCGTTTCCCTCGCCGCTACTGATTTTTCCTTAAAATAGGCATTGCATCCAGCAAAACCTGCCCGAGGAATCGAATGGTAGCCTTCATAGTCTACCAGTGAGCCAGACACAGACACCGGTCTTCCAGTGCCGCCGGTGGACTGCGACGCCACCGTCCGACGTGAGGGACCGGACTCAGCACCAGACACCAGTCTTCCAGTGCCGCCGGTGGACTGCGACGCCACCGGCCGACGTGAGGGGACCGGACTCAGCACCAGACACCAGTCTTCCAGTGCCGCCAGTGGACTGCGACGCCACCGTCCGACGCGAGGGACCGGACTCAGGACCAGACACCGGTCTTCCAGTGCCGCCGGTGGACTGCGACGCCACCGTCCGACGTGAGGGACCGGACTCAGCACCAGACACCAGTCTTCCAGTGCCGCCGGTGGACTGCGACGCCACCGTCCGACTAGCGAACGACTGCGGTCTGGCACAGGTGCGCATCACAACTGGGCCGGTCCGGCTGTGGCCGCCAGCCCGCAGCGTCATCAGCCCAGACGGAACACGACCGACACGCACGCGAGACACTGGACGGCTGACCGTCTGGACGGCTGACCGTCTGTACGGCTGACCGTCTGGACGGCTGACCGTCTGGACGGCTGACCGTCTGGACGGCTGACCGTCTGGACGGCTGACCGTCTGGACGGCTGACCGTCTGGACGGCTGACCGTCTGGACGGCTGACCGTCTGGACGGCTGACCGTCTGGACGGCTGACCGTCTGGACGGCTGACCGTCTGGACGGCTGACTGTCTGGACGGCTGACCGTCTGTACGGCTGACTGTCTGGACGGCTGACTGTACGGCGCGAGCCGCCCTGTGACCGCAGTACCGTGCACTTCACGCACCTAACCTGCGGCTACGCCTTTTCAGTTTGTTGGTATTGTGTGCTCAGGAGCGTGTTGAACCTTTCGAGAAATGTCTGGCCCGCGCTTGGTCAATTATTTGCAAGGCAGAAAATGTCCTGGTAGGTTTTGGAGGATCTACTTTGATCAGAGCAACGTAATAATGAACGTAATAAAATCCTTGTTGATAGTAAATAGGCACCGGTTGTAGATAACAGGCCTTTTCCCATCGCACGTGAGCTGACTATTGTGCATCTCACCGTCTCGTGGTTAGCTTGGTTTGTGCAGTCATGTGGACGGCTGCTCAGTGAGTTGGTGAGGTGAGATGAGGCTAGATTGCTCGTCGTAGTTGTCTGCTGCATTCCAAGTTCAGCCGAATATTCTGCTCGACGCCTGGCGATTAGTGATATGCTCTGTCAATACGCTTAGCATCCACTATAAGCTTCCTTGTGCGTACGGTAATGCTTGGCAAGTGGTCTGTTTATATGCGTACCACGTTTGCCTACTACGCATTCGCGCATTCGCGCGAATTATTTTAGCGTACATAATTTAATATTTCATGCTTGTCAGCCTAAGCTGGTCGTTTGCTTGACTGGAAACAATAATCATACACTTTATTGTGTGACTGTTAATCACGGTACCCACTCCATCGAAGGTTCATGAACACATGAGCATGAACATTCAATTCAAGCACTTGCCGTACAAACGCGACCAGTTCTAACCAAGCCAGCTCGAGCAGACATACGACATCAGACAATTGTGTGGCACCCGAAACGAATATGCATGGTGTCGTCAATGCAATTCTGGGCGATATCCTTTGCTTCTATCGTGTCAAATTGTGTTTCCAGTTATGTTCGTTATGTTATGCTATGTTGTTATGATTTTATGTATGTTTCCAGTTATGTTACTGTTGAAGTGTATGATTATGTCGTGTTAGATTGTGGGACTAGCTTGATTGAACACAAACGAGAAACAATCGGGTAAACACAATCAGCCAACAAGACACCGTGGCTGAATGCCCCCTACCTCGACCTAACCACCCTTACATGTCCAGCAGGCTAACCACTGAAGTACGGACTTAACCACGCACAAGATTAGCTGATGGATGCACAGAGTAAGATGAATAGCGCATGTTTACAGTGGAAGAGGTTCCATATTGCAACGCTGGCTCTGTACGTGGTTACATAAACCTTTTTCCGTGGGTGGTTACGTAATCCTTTTCCGTTCCAGGATTATGCAAACACACACGGAAGAGGATTTTAAGGACATATATTATCTTTGTTTAACAAAGATAATATGTCCCGATCTGATATGCATTCTCCGCGTCTTGCGTGCCTAATATTCTCTTGGTGGCTTTGACGAAATATTAAGTATCCATGAAGTATTTCCTGCTCGCACAAATTTGATTCATGAAAAGTTTTGGTTCATATAACATAATCTATGTTAACGTTTCGACGCTACCGAAATAGCTTGGACTACTCCAGCAAAAACCGTTGCGTTCGGTCCTGTTCGCCACGCCCTATCTATTCGTTTACCAGGCTTTAATCACAAGTGCTTCCTTTTGGATGAAAGGATAATGAAAATGTGCCGCCCGCCTCCACCGAGACCAGGTGCGGCTGACCGTCAGCCCACCATCGACCTTGAAGACGACGGGCGCCGCACGATCTGCGCCGTAGTGGGGCCGTGCAGCGTCCCTAACCACCGGCACAGATGACAGTGCAGCGGCTATTATCAGCATCTGTTGTCGTCTGGCTCAGCACAGGAGACTTCTGGCCACCGGCGCAGATGGCAGTGCAGCGGCTATTATCAGCAGAGCTGTTGATAACAGCAGCTGCTCGGAAACAGACAGAACAGCTCTGTTTCCGTCTGGCCTAATGCATGCAATTCCTGGCAATCAATGCAGATGGCTGTGGCTGCCATCGAAACATTACCCCGGCTGTATAACTACACCAAAGGTCTGTGCTGTGCAGGTATTCTACCGTGCATGCTGATTTCGAATATATTTTGCCATATCGCACCATATTCCGTATCATTTGCAATATTGTGAATCCTAAATGAGTATGTCCCCAAGGAACAATACCCTGTGTAGCGCCTGTGGCTATGGTGAATATAGCATAGCAATTAGGTTCAATCTATATCCGCGGGAAAAACATAATCCATATCCATATCCATACCAGCTGCAGCTATCCATATGTTATCCAATCCGTTTGAAAAAAATGCGACATATTCCAAACCTAATTGGATGGAGTAATTAATAGCACGTAGATCATGGGTACAACATCCTCGCTAATAGAACAAAGAAAAACCTAAATTAACATTTGGCATGGAATGTGAATTCCCAGTTTAATTAGCAGCATGGTGTCTTATCAAGAATAACAATTTTACTTCAGGTGACAATGCATGTTGGGTATTCCTCTAATCTATGCTAGCTCATGGTGCGTGAGCCCGAACGAAGCATACAAGAAAAGGATATCTGTTAACAACTCAGATAAGGTAAATGTAGCATGAGCTTCGAAGTGAAGTACCAAAATTACCCACCATGATCACATGCAGACAGGGTGGGAAACTTACTTTCTGGGTTTGGAGTCGGAGTGGAAACAGATTTCTTCCGGAGTACATTTTCATGGACATATTATTTTTTATGCATGGAATCTATTTGCCGGTAACCGACGGGAAAATCATATGAACCTAGTCAGTATCTATGTAATATGCATAAGTAATACACATCGTCATTTTTGGTCACATCAAAGCATAGAAACAAAGTGAACAATGGACTGCACCGCAAGACAGGGAGTTGTGATGATCAGCTCAGCTTTGTTTCTCGTAACTCACAGGAGCAATGTACTTTCCTTTCACTGTTGGGCCCAGTACAAGGCTAGCCAAATGAAAAACAAACACAAATAATTCACGCTTCACCCTCAGCTCAAAACGCACACCTACCTACATACGTAGCAAATTCCCTGCGCGACACGGACCGGACACCACTACCTCACACGCGACAGTCGTAAGCGATGGCCGTGCGCAAAGCAAATGATCAGTCAAGGTCTTGTATTTGCAGTATGGCACTGTGAACCATGTGTTCAAAGTTGCTAATGGTTTTGACGTCATCTAAAAAATACTTCACATTGATTGGTTGAAAGACAGTTTTCAGAGCAGAAAATGCTAACGAAGCAAATTCCGATCGGCGGCCTCCGGGACTCCGGAAGTCGTCTCAGTTTTTCCCGCTATAAGGTGGCTCGAAAGCAGGTTTCTGGAGACGCATCGGTGTGTGTGTGTGTGTGTGTGTGTGTGTGTGTGTGTGTGTGTGTGTGTGTGTGTGTGTGTGTGTGTGTGTGTGTGTGTGTGAGTTTTGCCAGCCTGCCACCGTGTGGTGATATCGGCTGGCTCCGGTTGAGAGAAGATGTGTAAGAGAGTGAGTAGCGTAGGGTAGGAGGATCAATCCGAGGTGGAGGTTTAGTAGAGTAGTCGAGCAGTGGTGAAGTAGCGTTGAGATGGTCTTGAAGAGTAGAGCTGAGGTAGTCCGGATCGATTGAAGATGTAGAGCTGGTGCAGTAGAGTTGTTTGAGAACCGGAGATGATGAAGTCGAGAGAGAGAGTTAGTCCGGACGGTGCCACATTGGGGTATGGGGTGTAGTGGGGAGGTCGGGTCATCGCCAGAATTGAACATTGCAAGAACATGAATATATATTTCTCTCTTTTTTTCTTTTCTTTTTGTAACGTATCTTTTTCTTTTTCCCCATTTTCGTGGTTTTGTTCATTTTCTCTTTCGTTTTTTAACATATCTTTTCCTTTTTTTAAAATCTTTTTTCCTTTTTTCACAATTCTTCCATAATGCGTGTAGTTTTGAGAAAGTCGAAGAGGTGTTCGTGTAATGCTGGATGGTCGTCGTTGAGGAGCGTGGTGCGGTTCAGTGGGATGTTGTTCGTGGTGCAATAGTTTGTGATATGTTGTCTTTGGTTGTTGTATTTGGTGCAGTATATGAGCATATGTTTGACTGTGAGTGTGTGGTGGCAGGTAGTGCATTGTGGTCGTGGTTGATTGAGTAGGAGGCATGAGTGTGTGAGTGCAGTGTGTCCTATGCGTAGTCGTGTTAGTGTCCGTTCTCTTAGTCTGGTGTTTTGGTTGATGGAGTGCCAGTGTTCGTGTTTGGGGTGTATTTCGTGTAGCTGTGTTGTTACTGTGTCCCATATTTGTTGTATGTGTTTGTTGATGGCCTGTCGTATTGTGGGATAGTAGTCGGATTGTGAATAGGGGCATTGTGTGGTTTGTTGGAGTGTTGTGGCTATGTTTGCTTCTGTGTCTGCGTGTTCGTTGCCGTGTATGTTTGTGTGACGGGATCCAGAGAAGTGTTGGCCGTTGTGGTATGGTGAGTTGTTTGTGGATGCGTAGTATTTGGGGTATGAGGGGGTGATTGTATTTGGTGTGGGGTGTTATGCTCTGCAGTGCTGATTTTGCGTCTGTGGCTATGATGTTGTGCTCAATTTTGGTGTTCTAGATGGTGCAGTATTTCGAGAAGATTGCGAATAATTCTGCTGTGTATGTGGATGCTGTGTCGTGTAGACGGGTGCGTAGGATGACCCGCGGCGGCGCTGCGTTGGTGTGCAGCACTGTCGCTGCGCCCGTCTGCTGTGTATGTGATTTGGAACCGTCTGTATATATGATGTTGTAGTTGACGTGCTGTGCTGTGAATTGTAGGAATAGTTGTTGTATTTCTGCGTGTGTGTATGTGTCTTTTGGCTTGTCAATGCGGAAGTGTGTGTTGGGTGTCGGCTGTTTCCACCATGCGATGGGTTGTGGGTGTGGTGTTGTCGTTGGGAGTGTTATGTCTAGTGTGTTAGCGTGTCGGTGTATGCGGTATCCTATTGTGGTTCGTAGTCGTGTGGAGTTCATGAGTTGGTGTCTGCGTGCTGTGCGGAGTTTTAGTGCTTGTGTGCATGGGTGTTGTTTCGTGAGTTGTGTTTTGTAGTGGTATCTAAGTAGTGCTTCTGTACGTCTGTGCTGTAATTCTGGGATGTGGTTGTATATGTGAGGAGAGTGAGAAGGTGAGGTGGTGAAGGCTCCTGTGACTATTTGAAGAGATCGTCGTTGAATAGAATCTAGAATTTTGAGGTTTGATTTAGCTGCGTTTTCAAAGAGTGGGGATCCGTATTCCAGAATTGGCCGAATGAGTGATTTGTAAAGGGTCAGAAGTGTGTTTCGGCCGGATCCCCAGTGTGTGCCAGAAAGTGCTCGTAGTATGTTGATTCTTTTTGAGGCGCGTTTTTGTAAGTTTAGGAAGTGTGGCCGAAAAGTTAGTTGTTTGTCTAATGTGATACCTATAAATTTTGTTGTGGTGACAAAGGGAATGGGCGAATTGTTTATTTTTAGGGGTCGTAGGTTTGTGTCTCTGTTGTAGCCGAAAATCATACATTTGGATTTGAGTGGTGCTATATGGAGGTTTAGTGTGGCGAGTTTGTTGTTGAGTTCTGTTATTGCGTGTTGTAATACTGCTAGTGCGTGTGCTGGTGCTTTTGTTGATGTCCATAGTACTATATCGTCGGCGTAGACTGCAATTTTGGTCGAAAAGTTGTCGGTGACGGCGGAATTTAGGGCCGGGTTGACGCTTCGGCCGAATTCGTAGCGACCGGAGACCACTGTTCAGTGCGCAGGCGCGAGGTTTGGCGCGTTGTCGTCGGCATTTCCGCTGGTTGTGGTTTGGTGTGGTATGTGTTCAGATCTTGGCTGTGTGCTCGATGGTACGAAACGTGGCTAGTTTGCTTGGTAATCCTAAGTAGAAAAACATGTTTGGTGGTTGTTTTATTCAATCTTGTATTAGTTTTTTAGTAGTATTTTTGTTCCTTCTGCATGTTTGTGTCGGAGTACATGTGGAGCCCATTCTATATAATATGAATCCGGAATGCAAAAATGTTTTAAGAGATGAAATCTCTTAAGAGTGCCTTAATTCCCACCCTGCATGCGGAGGAGAGTAATCATCCGGTACAAAATGGACGCGCACCTAAAATAAACATAGATATCCGGATTCAACGCACCAGAGCACAAACCTGTCATGCCAAACACTAAACTTAAAGTGGTTCGCTTTATCTCAGTACGATTAACAAGCCTTACACACCTTACGGTGCCCATCTAGGCACCTACCCAGGAAGTTGCACATTCAATGAAGCACTTTGAATGTGCAATTAAGAATGTACAATACAATTGAATGTACGCGGCCCTCCAGGGCGCGTGTTAACCAGCGCCGTTTCTGGCGGGGGGCTGATAGGCGCCCTCTAAGGCTTTCCCGTGTTAGTGAAAGAACTACGCACTGTAGCGCGCTGAAAATTTGCATACCTTTGCTCACATCAATTGAACATGTTGTGTCAAAATTTTGATGTCAGATCTTCAAGGGTCAACGAGATAGTCAAGGTCAAGTGAGGTGACCCACATAAAACCAACTAATCACGCTTTAACGGGTAAGGATATTTTAATGACACTTTAAGCGCTTGCTTATCTTTAGGAAGGAAACAAAACGCACCAGAGGATTTTCCCAGTTTTTGATAACATATTAATTTGACATATTTGCCCATTATGGCTAAAATCGAAGATTCTAATTAAAGTAAACATATTTATGAGGGCAAGTTGTCTTCGAACTACGTTTTTCGGTTCGCCCTACCCATTAACACTCGCACATCTGGGGGAAGATATCTGCCCCCTGCGGTTTTTTTTTCTAATTTGCTGCCATACTAATTAGGTTAGCAAGGCCAAACCTCGCAAGGCTGCTCACTCGTCTTTTCAGCATATCCTCGTACATTTTTCATTCTGGGTCATCTCAGGTCAGGTCACCAGGTCAGGCGAAGTGACCCAACTACACTCGGAGTTCCAGGTGGCATAACTTCCACAATAATCGGGCGATTGATTTCAAACTTATAACACGTCATGATCTCATCAGGGACCATAATATATATAATTTTTTCGTAGCATTAACCTGAGGTCAGGTCGCGGCCATGGCTTCCCCAGTATAAGGCAATGGCAAAATATACAAATGTTTCCTGGTTACATATTTGGTCTCTGAATGATCTCACAACGGTTGTGGGGTGTAATTAGAAGCCATGCTCAATGTTAGCGCTGACATTTTTGCTCAGTGGCCTTATCAAGGTTTTCTGAGGTCGCCTCAGATCACTAGCACATTTCTGCGCATTATATCGCACTGCACTGAGCTAGAAGGTTCAAATTACCATAATTTTGCTTGTATCGCCAAGACGTGTCGATTGATGCATTACATGCCCTTCCAAGGCTACTTCGTGACCTTGACCGGAGGTCATAGTTTCAGTTGACCTGACATTAAATCGCACCGCCTATTATCGATAGCACATTTCAAGGACTGTCGAATAGCTTTCGCCGTTTGTTTCTATCTGTTGCAGGTCCTGAGATATGTGTCAATATCTAAGAGTCCCACCCGATCTGGTCGAATTTGACCTATAATGACCCAGTGGCCTGAATATTGATTTGAGCGAAAAATGACCAAAACACTTTCCATAGAGCCTGTCACCAGCTATCCAAGGCCGTTTTCCATTTGTCGCTAGCTATAATAGTTCTAGGGATCTTAGGGGGTAGACATCTGGTATCCCCAGACATGCGAAGCTGGCGCGGACCGCCGGACGTGCGAGTGTTAAAGAGAACAAATTGAGAAATGAAAACTGCGAAATTAAAAAAAAAAAACTAATTTTGTGGTCGGCAGTTTTTATGGTCATGGTCGATTTCGCCATCCCTTTCTCATTCCATATTTATTTCAAGTCCCCTCAAAATTAACTCCCCAGAGCCAAAAACATGATGTAAGTCGTGAAAAACTAGGGCCTCCAGTGACGTCACATTTGGGGGAACGTATTTGGGAATGGCGTCTGGTCCTACTTGTCGAGCGATTTGGGATGACACCTCTTTCGTTTTTGTGCGTCGCTTAGTTTGGAGATAAAAGGGGGGTTGTATCACTCCCCTCCCAGAGGCAGGGTGTGAGCGTATGACCGGAAAGCCGGGGAGGGCTAAGGCGCATCGACGGCAACAAATTAATGACTCAAATTAATGGCTCAAATTAATGCCAAAAAGACGACATAACCCTTTCGCTTTTATGACTTACGGGTGACAACGACCAATATCTCCTGCAATGCTATTTGTCTATTTGTAAGCCTGCAAACTAACAACAGCATTGTAGACACCACACCATCAACACGCAGTGCAACACGCATTGCATACACGCATTGCAACACGCATTGCATGCACGCAGACTACTCGGAGCAGTAACATAAATAGCCATCCACGAATGGTACCATCGGATTTACATCAGCCGAATCGTTCGCAACTCGAATTCAAAGACTGCACAGTGGTGGCGTCCGATTTAGATGAGCCGACTTGCTTTACAAATTATCATACCGTACCATCGGCCGTAAATGAGCCCGGTGATTGTTGGTTTTGCGACACATCGACCGTTCAGTCATGCAGCGTCGCCAAGCTCTCACGCCGATTGGTCGCGGGCGAAGAGAAGCGACAGATGAGACTCGAACCCACAATCTTTGGATCGTGAGACGGGTAACCTACCACTAGGCTACTCGTCCCCACGTAGATGAACTGAACTGTACAGCATTGTACTCACATCTCACACAATCTACCAACGCTCGGCGGCAGGGAGGTAGGCTGTGTTGCCAATTTCCTCCTTGCCGGTAGGGTACAGATCCTTCGGTTCCTTTCGACAGTGGCATGCTAATGCAGGCACGCCGGCAAAATAAATTTACTTGCCACCCCTCCCGCCACCTTAATGTGGATGGGGGATGACTGTGATAGGATGAGACACTCTAAGCTGTCTCATCCTATCACAGTCAATTTCACATCATGAAGCTGTGCGAAATCAATCAACTGGGACAGTGGAGTAATCAGTGAACCGCCACTGGCAAGAAATGTGTCAGACAGACATAAAGAACACCATTGAGTCTCGGCGGAAAATGCGACTGCTTCTCATCCGCACGCAAGCCATTGAGCGGGTGGGAGAAGTCGTAACCGAGGTAGTCAACGCTGTTGTCGGAGAGAGCGCTAGAGCTCATGCGTGTCAGGCTGAAGCGCCATCGCCTAATTTCTCAGTTCAAGATGAAGCAAGATTTCGCCTTTAGGTAGTGGGCGAGTGCCACCTGTTCTTAGCGTACGGCGATGATATCCTTTGGAATAAAATCGAGCACACCTGAGTTGGTTTCCTGGTGACGACGCATCAGTAAATGCTCAATGTATCAGCTTATGTTCATGTTATTTGTTCTAAAAAATGTGGCATTTTTAACATTTATGAGAAGCTGAAACGACCCTTCAAATCAGCAGAGAAGAAAATGTCAGAATTGCCTGCATTGTCCACTAGGTGCGCCCAGCAACCCGACAGGAAAACTTCATCACAGGCTCCAAATTATTATCTCTTTTTTATCCAAAAATGTACTCGATATTGATGGCTTTTCACCTCATGTGTACCAATAAAAATGCAGTGAATTTCCGTGACCTATGACTGGGGACCCAGCCTACCGCCCCGTGACCACAAGGTCAAGATACCCCTGGCTACTCCGCCGCCGCCGCCGAGGTTCCGGTGGCCCCTCAGTAGTACCGCGCCGCCATGTTCCGGTGGCCCCTCAGTAGTACCGCGCCGCCGTGTCCCGGTGGCCTCTCACAGTGGTACACCGCGCCACCGTGTTCCGGTGGCCTCTCACAGTGGTACACCGCGCCGCCGTGTTCCGGTGGCCCCTCAGTAGTACCGCGCCGCCGTGTCCCGGTGGCCTCTCACAGTGGTACACCGCGCCGCCGTGTTCCGGTGGCCCCTCACAGTGGTACACCGCGCCGCCGTGTCCCGGTGGTTCCTCAGTGGTACACCGCGCCGCCGTGTTCCGGTGGCCCCTCACAGTGGTACACCGCGCCGCCGTGTCCCGGTGGTCCCTCAGTGGTACACCGCGCCGCCGTGTCCCGGTGGCCCCTCACAGTGGTACACCGCGCCGCCGCCCGGTCCGCTCCCGGTGCGAGTTTCGGTAGCCGTCAACAGGCACGGCGCCCGTATTGCAGCGGCTATTTTTAGCCCTCGTCTGCACGTGCTACCGTCTGCAGACGACGCGCTGACCACCCTGCAGGCAGCGGGTGACTCGGCCGGCAGTCTGTCGGACTTAGTGGCCAGGGGGGCCGGGCGAGGGGGCACGGGCGCCGGGGGTCGGGACCGGGACCGGGACCGGGACCGGGACCGGGACCGGGACCGGGACCGGGACCGGGACCGGGGCACGGGACCGGGACCGGGGCACGGGAGCCAATGTCCGGGGCCAATGGCCGGGGCCAAGGGCCGGGCGAAGGGGCGAGGGGCCTGGGACCGGGACCGGGGGCCGTGGGCCGGGGGCCGGGGCCAAGGGCCGGGGCCAAGGGCCGGGCGAAGGGGCACGAGGCCGGGGAATGAGCACGGGGTCCAGGGGCCAGTGACCGAGGTACATGGACCAGGGGCCGGGGAAGGGTCACGGGACACGGGGCCCGGGGGCGGTGGGGGACAGGAGCTGGGGGCCACGGGCCGGGGGCCGGTCAGACCACATCCACGCTTCACGCTGCGCCAGTTCCCATCGTGTACTGGTGTGTGCGGGCGCACCCGTACGCCGACGTCCGCGGTCCCAGAGTGGGGCGCACCGGACATTAACTCATGTGAGTTGGTCCTCATGCGTGGGGCGCACCAGGCAAATAAGTTAGCCCTCACGGACGCGCATCTTTCATTGCTGGACCGTCAACCATGAAACGGTGTGCGTATGTCAGCTCTTTCTACGCTTTTGATGACTACTCTGTCCATCCCTCTAATAGCATCGTGAATGCATACATACTTACATACATATTATATATATCTACACACACAAACACACACACACACACACACACACACATATATATATATATATATATATATATATATATATATATATATATATATATATATATATATATATATATGTGTATATATATATGATATTGCATATATAGTATACAAAAGGTCAAGTTGTATGCAAATGTTTCCTTCATTGTCATATGCATGCAATACACATAGAAGCTCGGAATTTGGATCCCCTGCCCAATATTACTGTATTAAATTCCGGGAAGCGGGAAACAAGACCATGTTCCTTATATGGGCGGTAGTGATGTTAATCGCGGCACATTTACCAGCTTCCTAAAACATTAATGATATGCAATGAATGTCTATTATTAGATAGTGTGTGAATGCAACTCACAAGTACGGTGTGATCGTTTCTGCGTGATACGGGATCGATCATCCTAGAGGCCACTTACTAGTGCGGGACACATTCCCTTTGATTTCCACAATATTTTACTGGCCCGCACCGTTCACGTAAATAAGGGAACAACTCAGGTGATATTGCATTCCCTTAGATTTTCAGTAGTCCACAACTCTGACATGTTTGACCGCTGTGCCGTCAATGGTGAGCATCTCCCTAATGCAGTTATTTCACTTGATCGCAAAAAAGGGAAGTCGTCCTTGGCCTCGTTATTGCACGTGGTCGTAAAGAAGGGAAGTCAGCCGCGTGCTCGTCACTCTCACCGTCAGTTGTGGCCGAGCCGGCCTCCCGAATCTCGTGGGTGGATGCAACACGTGCGATAGGCCAAGACTCACCTGCGTCTCCGGTGGATATGTACGCGCAAAACTTGGAAAGTCGTCTTTGTTGGATACGTCGTCGTCGGCGCATTTCTGAAACAAAACGGGAAATTCAGCGCCATGTCAACCGTGCTGCATGCGTGTTGGGCAGTTTTTATTCTGTGTGGCTTGCCAATGCGTATTCTGAACAATATCGGATTAATTTGCTTTTCTTCCGTGCCCATTCCCAGACGAACATCCCGAATGAGCATGGTAGTAACGTCACAGTGACCGTACGCGGTGTTAGAAAGTGGCGAGCGTAAATGCTTTCAAACGATGACATCCGATGACACTTCACATCCGATGACACCATGGAGCAGTAATTACAAATCGCGGGCGTCATTGGGAACATGGTAATTCCATGGCATCCGTGTAGAAAGTGAAGCAGACAACACCGTACAGAGATGTTTGAGCTGGTGTCGAAAGGGACTGGAATATTTACAACACATATCGTTTGCAACTCTGGGCCACCATTCTCCGATGGCTGTGATTATGACACAGAGCTTGAAGTCCGCTAAATTGTTCTGCAAAATTGCCAGCAAGGAGTTGGATTCTGAATAACCTACACTTGAAAATAACGACCGGGAAACCCCAAGAGGATGCACAAAATATTCATAGTCGACATATAGCACATTCATGGCAAATGACTTCTACATAGAGTTGGCTAAACAGAGTGATCCTAAGTTTCTGCTATCCGGAGTCATCGCCAAGAAACCATCCTTTCATTTTGTTGCTGGAAGGTTTAATGATCTGTTTGACAATGATTGCAAATGTATTGTTCTTTCGTAAAATGCTTCAGGCCCACTGAAAAGCGCAAATAATAGTTCCTAATGCGACAGACACGAGGAAAATTATCCTCTTCGCATTGTATGGACCAGACACTACCACACCCCTCCCATCCGGGATTCCGAATATAGCTCCAACCTTGCTTCGATGTAGACTGATCGTGAGGGTAGTATTCTTCCGTCACCACAAACTCCGCGATTTTTAAGCAACAAGTCTGAACTTTACCTCGCCCCCACTCAGCTAATCATTTTGGGCTAGCGTGTGTGGTGTCAGTCGTGAGATCCTGTAGCAAGCTTCACGCTTCCATTTTGTTTTTTTAGCCTGCTCTGTTTGACATTGCTAAGGGGATCATGCCAAACCTGTCCCGTGTCATTCGAAGGTGACGAACTGCCAATGCCAGCAAGTGTTAATGACCACACATGACCATGTCTCTGTAATAGGTTCTCGAGAACACAAAATAAATACAGGCTCATTTTTGTATTATTGAAGAAACGAACCGACATGAGCCTAAAATTGCAACATGGGCAATTGACCGTGTGTGACATTCAAACGATAAATAACCTGATGCCAAGTTGGAAACATCAAAGGCTCACCTCCGTCTTGTGGCCGATTAATAGCATTCATGTGTATATAATGATGAACCGTAGTTTACTGGCACTGATGTGTGTGCAATATTACCGCCGTTTTATCACAAATTCGCATGACATACCATGATAAATGGCATTATAGCTATGTAACCTAACATGATCCGAATTTGATTCTCTCATCAAAATATGCAGAATTCGAATGGCTCAGCAGGCATCCGAAATCTCACAGCGCTATTTCAATTGGTTTCGCGCAATTCTACAAAGCTCACTGGGCACGGGGTGCGGGGAGAGGCGGTAGATGATGACATCTGCACCACCCTGTCGGTAGGCGAGGGTTAATCATGACTGGGTGGAGAGAGGAAGTGGATGACGTATGTCCCACCCTCTCGGTAGGCGATGGATAATCTTGACTGGGGAGGAAGTGGATAATGACATATGCCCCCCTCGGTAGGTGAATGTCAAGCATGAGTGGATGGGGAGAGGCGTTGCATGATGTCACCCGCCCCCTGATAGGCGAGGGCTAATCACGACTGGGTAGGGAGAGAACGTGGATGATGACATCCCCCGGTAGGCGAGGATTAATAATGACTGGGTGGGGTGGGGCAGGGGATGGATACCGTCTCCCGGGTAGACGAGGATTAATCATGACTGGGTGGGAGTGCCGGTGTATGGGAGTGGCTCATAGTTGCACTAATCTTTTATGTCTTTTGTCTTTATGTATGATGACATCAGCCCCCACCCATTGGTAGGCGACGGCTAATCATGCGATGCAACACAGGATTACGGTCGTGGATCATCTTAGCATCAGACCAGGCACTTCATGTTACTCGGCAATACATGTGACTCGGTGCACTAACAATTACATTAATTTCAACGCATTTCCCAAGGTCAAATCAACTGCTGGGAAATTCCAAATCAGTTCGATCTGCCCGACACAACTTTATGCGTCGCATCGTGAAAATAGCCAGCCGTGCTCAAGAGAGGCGATCACTTGGACCACGACGCAAAAATAGACTGCCCCGGTATCAGAAGGATAATCGCACCTCAAGGCTGTCGTTGCATTAAATCCGTGTCGTGCCGGCTATTTTGGGGCCACATCGGCATTCATGGAGGCCGCGCTTAGCCGGGACTTACGTGATCCATGTACAAGAATCGTTCTGCGTTTCACCGGCTGCCAAAGGAGTCAAATGACGAAGTCACAAGACATCGGAGCGAGGAGGATTAAGTATGTCGGAGAACGACTTCCTGTGTTTCTGGCATATCCGGAGTAGCGCCGAGGCCAGTAATCCGATGGTGACGCTTCGCTGTGGCAACAGTCGTATACTGGCCATGGGGTGTGCTGTTTCCAATCGCGGAACACCTGAATGTATTCGTATCATCGTTTCCCAGTGATTTCTAACTCGTCCACACCACAGCCTGCCCGTGTATGAGGGACAAAGCGGTCATCGGCAGCTACGAGGGGCCCTCCGGGTGTTCGGCAAACTTGAAAGGATTTCAGGATAAATCCGCCGATCTGGAAATGCTCCAAGGGTAATCAGTACTGAAATACGAGTAGCATTTCGGTAATGTATTCCTGCTTGAACTAAGTGAGATTTCGATATCGGTATGAACTGCAACCATGTGTGCCTCGCTATACTAGAGGTTTTCGCCGCATCTGTGGAATACAACAGATATTCCACAGATTACTTTATAGAATACAAAAGTTGTCAGGTGCGTAGAGTATACGGAGTTTTTTGGACGAAAATAATTTGCCATTATCCTTCTGAAACCCAACGTACTATAATTGTGCACAAAATTATCGTCAGCGGCGTAATTTTTTTAAATGAAACTAGCATCTCCTCACAAAAGAACTTATTACCAAGTGTCTTTACTGGTGCCAGAGTCACCACACAGCAGCCAAGACCAGCACAATGCCAGATAAACTCGGCAATTAAACAACCGACCAAACTACGTCCCCTTGTCGATAATCCGAGATCGCATGGGCACAGAATTAAGTGGCACGCTAACAAAGTCCTGGCGCATTGTATGGCATTTGGACATCGCGCACGAGCAGTGGAAATGACATTGAAAAACTTCGGAACAATGAGAACATGAAAAACGGATGGCCAAAAATAGAAAGCGTTATGCTTGCCAGTTCTTCAGCGTCACGAACGAGCGTGTATTTATATGCAGGCAGGCATCCATTTAAATAGGCTCCGTCATGCTGCGTGTTTCGTTTACTGATCACGAACGGACAATGTCTAACTATGGCTGGCTTGGTACACAAATACATCCACTACACAAACACATAAATGACGAAATACGAAGCAGGTCGGGGAAATTTATCCCATCCCAGGTATTTGCTCAAAAGCCAAAGCCGATGAGCGGCGACATGCCGCTTCACCCGGTAGCTGCGACCTAACTAAAAGTGTGATGGTCAACCGAAAGACGAAATACAGGTGTGGAAAACGACGATCCATCTTCGCTGGTTTTATCAATTTGTGAGGGAAACCCAACAGGTGCATCGGAATTGCTAATAGGTGGAGAAGAGCAAGAGAGCGAGAGAGCGAGAGAGCGAGAGAGCGAGAGACCGAAAGAGACCGAGAGAGAGAGAGAGCGAGAGAGAGCGAGAGAGAGCGAGAGAGAGAGCGAGAGAGAGCGAGAGAGAGCGAGAGTGAGCGAGAAAGAGCCAGAGAGAGCGAGAGAGAGCGAGAGAGAGCGAGAGTGAGCGAGAGAGAGCCAGAGAGAGCGAGAGAGAGCGAGAGAGAGCGAGAGAGAGAGAGAGAGAGAGCGAGAGAGAGCGAGAGAGAGCGAGAGAGAGCGAGAGAGAACGAGAGAGAGCGAGAGAGAGCGAGAGAGAGCGAGAGAGAGCGAGAGAGAGCGAGAGAGAGCGAGAGAGAGCGAGAGAGAGCGAGAGAGAGCGAGAGAGAGCGAGAGAGAGAGAGAGAGAGAGAGCGAGAGAGAGAGCGAGAGAGAGAGCGAGAGAGAGCGAGAGAGAGAGAGAGAGAGAGAGAGAGAGAGAGAGAGAGAGAGAGAGAGAGAGAGAGAGAGAGAGAGAGAGAGAGAGAGAGAGAGAGAGATAGAGAGAGAGAGAGAGAGAGAGAGAGAACCACTGTAATCGCAGAATATAGACTTGTTCTTCCAAGTAGCTTGATACAGTCCATGCTAAAAAGTTGAGCCGCCACAGATACTGACGTTGGTGCCCACGTTTATCCTTGGGTACATATAGATGGTGTCTTTGTGCACCATTTCGTGATATTCTAAAACCAGTTCAACATTTCAGCCCCAACTGAATGCTGGCCCACGGGTTTCAATGTAGCATATTCCGCATCGCTAGTATTCAGGAATAACGAATAATAATACTACGTAGCTGTTGAAGCATGTGTCGGTTATTTTTTAACCAAGGCACCAGCAAATGTTAACATTGCAGTTTTTTAGGTAAGAAGTCAACATATGACCTGACCTCAAAAGTAATCTAGTCACACCAAACACAACATTTCGGTACGAAATATAAAACGTCGGTTTTCGTTTCATGTCGATAGCATTTCCAGTTTTAAAGCGCCAAGAGGCATACAGCAACCGCTCTCTACCGTGAAAAACGTGTCAAAATATATTTTCCTTCATCTGCTTCTTCCGGAGGCAGAGCTACTTGTTCCGGGAGTCGAGGCAAGACTTCTCGACGGTTGTGGGGCGCAACGCGGAAGTCGGTTTCGACACAAATGAGAAGTATAGTGTGTGCTGACGTGAGGCAGATTGTGGAATTTCATGCCAACAAGATGTTCAGAATTTGACATTAAATTTGACATGAACTTCGCGTTGCTTGTGACGGTGTCGGTGGCGCGGTTAAGCCGGCCGTGTTGTTGGAGTTCCTGCACCGCCCGCACTGTAACCAGATTTCGAATGCAAGGGACATGCTTGCATTTTTGAACGGGTTCGCTATCGTCATCGGCTTCGGGTTCACGGCCGAGGAGGATGTGGTTTAGGGCATGGCGGTCTTGGAGGACCGGTTTGCACGTGCGAGGGCTGCTTCACCGATTGGCACCAACGAGTGTGGATATGGTCCCGGATATATTAGATACACGGGGATGGTTGATGTTTCCTCTAAAAGTATGAAGCCGGTTGCCATGGCTACCACACATGCTGCTACTGGCATCCTCTTCTCGCGGCAGAAACAAGCGCTAGTCCTTTCGACGCGCGGCCGCGGAATAGTGACGACTTGACACATTTTTGGAGTGACCGTAGGACCTCAATGTCTGTGCTTCGCCCTTAATTTATAACTTGTCGCTAACTTGCTAACGTTTTAGGCATCTGTTGTCATTACCATGTTCCCTCAGCTTTGCAACGGTGAAATGCTTTCATGGGCTGCTGTTAGACTGTACTCGTAACGTTGCATACTATGTTGTAGCCTGCACCAGAAAATGTGTGGGGTATATTGACACAGCCTGCATAAATTTAACGCTTTAAATCAACGCTTTGTTGATACAGGCTGGTGTGACGTAACTGTAACGTTTTGTGGATCGGAAATGACTTAAAATAACCAGAGCATTGCCTATTTCATCCATGTGCTTACCAACACCTTTTGAAGATGAGCGTATTCAGCATTTCTACGGACATTTCTAACCCGATGGCAAAGACGGAGCAAAGGAAAAGGCGCATGCATGGAATGATCGCGTGCGTCTTCCATGGACGGCATGAACCATGAGCTGTGATCAGTCAGGACTGGAACCAGTAATATTAGTGTAAGAGTGAAGCATAGGCTCTTCAAATGGCGTAAAACAATGCCACCGATAGATAATATATTTTATTTAACTTACATTTTGTCAATTTACCCCTATAGCTGGGCAAGGCATTAAATCGGTAGTTGTGTGGTGTTTTGCTCTCTGGTGGAAAGCACATGAGGATGCGACGAAAACAATTATCGGAGCTCATTCTATAAAGACTAGGTTTGGCGTAGATGTAACTATCTTCTCGATGCCCTTCCAAAGTGATGAGTTATTTAAGTATGGCCAAAATTGCACCAACTAGACCAGATCTTCCCTTCTCTGATGGTAAAGGTGGAAGGCAGCGATAAAGGGCGGGCAGCAACGGTCTCAAAGTGAGTATGCCTGCAATATGGGTCGCACATGAACTTTCTCCAGTTCCGTTGAAAGTATGCTTGCCATGCTAATGAGCGCAATATACGTTTTGTCCATCTTCCGGAAATGCGATACATGTGCATGTATTTAAATACGGTGATCATCAATAAGCTGTTAAAGCTATCGGATTAGTTCGAAACGTGTTGATTGGAAAGCTTGAGTAGATTGCAGGCTACATTTCAGTCACTTTTTATTTTTAAATATCTTCACTGAACGAGGAATGGTTTTGAATTTTTTGATGCTGTGTCATAATTCAGTGTTAGTAATTTTGGTACAAACAGGCGTTCAAATATACCAAGGTTATCAAACTGACATCGTGGCTATATATTACACTGGACAGGACCATCCTAAGCCTTTACCATCCAGTAAAGTTGCTGCTGCCCTGGAAAATTGGCGACAGGAGGCTTTCAAAATCAATCTTCGCAAACGGCCAAAAAACGTACTTAGTTGCAGCAAGGCATACATTTGTGTTTGTTTGATCGAAAGTTCACATGATAGGACATGTTCGGAAAAAGTAAAAGGTGAGACTCGAGCGAGTCATCGAGATAAGAATGGTCATTGACTTTATCTAGATATTAGTGAAATGCTAACAAAATGTCAGGTATGAATGTGGTGGACGATTGTGATTCCAGCGGTATATAGGGTTTTACAGAAGAATTCATCAAAGCAATGCAAAATAGTGATCAAAGAAGCTCATCTCTGGTCATCTTTGAAAATGTCCGAGACTATAAGTAAAAACACATTTGGATCACGGGTAGAAAACTTGAGCAGGTGAACTGCATACATGCAATTACCCAATGGTACAATTTCCGACGAAATTTGTGACATGAGGGTCCACGGCTCCGGTCGCTACATGATCACTGCAGTCGACACCACCCTCCCCCCCTCCCGGCTCTGGTCGATTGGTCATGAACAGCATCACCGCGAACCATCTCTATCAGTGACATGACATAGTGGATGTAGCTGCGCAATTTCAAGTCGGTTCATGTGTGTTGGATTTATGTGTGCGTGTACGTTAACACCTCTAGGTAGGCTTCACCGCGGGGCGTGCAGCTAACCCGCCGTCTTTCCGGTCAAATCCTCCCATCCCGTCTAGGGGGGGGGGGGGCGGTTGGAGACCCACTATAAAATCCAAGCTAAGCATCGCACGAAAACGAAAGAGGTGTCATTGGAAAGCGCTCGACGAGTAGGGTCCGGATCCATCCTCCAAAACAATTTTTCCACAAAAGTGACGTCACCAGGGGGCTCGATTTTCACGACTTTTCACGACTTACATTATGTTTTTCACTCTGAGGAGTTCATTTTGGGGATATATGAAAACAATTCTTTTATATTTGGAATGAGAAAAAGACAGTGAAATCGACCAGGGCCATAATTTTTTTTGCCCCCAAAAATAAATTGTCTTCAAAATTTCATTATTTTGAGTTTTTAAGTTTTCTTTAATTTTCCTTTTCCAATGGGTAGCGCAGACCGAGAAAGGTTGTTGGAAGTCAATTTTCCCTCATACAAACGTTTACTTTAGCCAGAATCCTCTGTTTGAACTGCAATTTGGCAAATACGCAAAATTTATATGTAGTCAAAAACGAATTGTAGTCAAAAACGAAAAAAATGAAAAATTCAACTCGTACGTTTTGTTGCATCCGTAAAGATAAACAAACGCTGAAAGTTTCATTAAAAGATCTATATCCGTTAAAGCGTGACAACTGGTTGAACTTTCTTGGCCAATCTGCTAAACGAGGGTGTTAAACAGCTGACTGCTTCGATCGACACTTCGTGCGCGACGTGACTACAGTGACGTGTGAGCGGCAGTGACGTGTGAGCGGCGGCAGTGACGTGTGAGCGGCGGCAGTGACGTGTGAGCGGCGGCAGTGACGTGTGAGCGGCAGTGACGTGTGAGGGGCAGTGACGTGTGAGCGGCAGAAGGTGGCGGCAGACGTAGTGGGGTGACGGTGAGGGCGTGTGGGCGGCAGTGACGTGTGAGCGGCGGCAGTGACGTGTGAGCGGCAGTGACGTGTGAGCGGCAGTGACGTGTGAGCGGCAGTGACGTGTGAGCGGCAGTGACGTGTGAGCGGCAGTGACGTGTGAGCGGCAGTGACGTGTGGGCGGCAGTGACGAGTGAGCGGCAGTGACGGGTGAGCGGCAGTGACGTGTGAGCGGCAGTGACGTGTGAGCGGCAGTGACGTGGAGCGGGGCGTGTGAGCGGCAGTGAGTGAAGTGAGCGGCGAGTGACGGTGGGCGGCAGTGACGAGTGAGCGGCAGTGACGTGTGAGCGGCAGTGACGTGTGAGCGGCAGTGACGTGTGAGCGGCAGTGACGTGTGAGCGGCAGTGACGTGTGAGCGGCAGTGACGTGTGAGCGGCAGTGACGTGTGAGCGGCAGTGACGGGTGGGCGGCAGTGACGTGTGAGCGGCAGTGACGTGTGAGCGGCAGTGACGTGTGAGCGGCGGCAGTGACGTGTGAGCGGCAGTGACGTGTGAGCGGCGGCAGTGACGTGTGAGCGGCAGTGACGTGTGAGCGGCAGTGACGTGTGAGCGGCAGTGACGTGTGAGCGGCAGTGACGTGTGAGCGGCAGTGACGTGTGAGCGGCAGTGAGCGTGACGGTACGGCAGTGAGGCGGCAGTGACGAGTGAGCGGCAGTGACGTGTGAGCGGCAGTGACGTGTGAGCGGCGGCAGTGACGTGTGAGCGGCGGCAGTGACGTGTGAGCGGCAGTGACGTGGAGTGAGCGGCAGTGACGTGTGACGTGTGAGCGGCAGTGACGTGTGACGGCGGCAGTGACGTGTGAGCGGCGGCAGTGACGTGTGAGCGGCAGTGACGTGTGAGCGGCAGTGACGTGTGAGCGGCAGTGACGTGTGAGCGGCGGCAGTGACGTGTGAGCGGCGGCAGTGACGTGTGAGCGGCGGCAGTGACGTGTGAGCGGCGGCAGTGACGTGTGAGCGGCGGCAGTGACGTGTGAGCGGCAGTGACGTGTGAGCGGCGGCAGTGACGTGTGAGCGGCAGTGACGTGTGAGCGGCAGAACCTCGGAGCCGCACTGAGATTCGCCACAATAGGTCGTCATGCGAGACACAACTCTGCATACAGAGTCACATCTGTTCGCCGAGGTCGCGCGTCTACAGTGGCTGTGACCGGTGGCCAGCGACAGTGGCAAGGATAGCACTTCTGGTCAGAACCACGCCGCTAGCTCACAGAGGAACCTGTTATTGGCGGAAGTACTCGAGCAGGTCCCACGTGCAACCTGCCCAGCAGTGCAGTCTCAGACCAGGTAAGTGACAGACACCTCCGGCATCGACGCTAGCGTTTCTAGTAGTCTCGGCGTGGCGATACCGGAACTCACAGTGCTGTATTTGATAGAAACCGAGACACTCTGCCATGAGAGAGGCGCCTTGAAGCACCTCTGATAGCATCAGTGTTTATGGCTTCCCCGAGAGCATTCGGAACTGTATATGTCTATCACGTCTCAAATTCCTCGTACAGGAGCCCATCCCAAGCCTCTTCAAATCCGATTCCAATTTCATGCTCCTCTTAGCCCTAAGCGGCGATACCTTCATCTCCTCATCTAGTGCATCCATTCTTCCCAGCACAGCCACTCAAACGACGTGAGAACAAACACAATTCCGACAGCGCACGGGCTTTAGCCGACCGCCCAGGTAGACAGGCAGTCTGTCGATTGTTGGACAGTATTCGACACATGACGTCACTGGTGTGATCTACTCCGAAACCTCCCCATGGTATAGCTAGTTTCACGAGGCCTTTCTCGGAATGTCGTGTGACGTGCTTAATGTACTTCTTGTATATCGGCGGGTAGCTTGTTGTACATCGCCCCACCTATTATTTCACGGTGTTAGGATGAATAATGGATGAGGAAAGAAAGCCGAGTTATCGGCATCCTATCCCAGCGAAGATCGATATTTGTCGATGCTGGTGACAGGTACAAATAGTGAGGGATACCAATAACACGACCGCAAAGCACCGAGCTTGCACAGTCGCCTTTTGATCGCCGGAGCACGCGTGCAGCCCACGAATTTGCACTTCCGTGGCAAGGAGACGCAATAATACCATTAACCCAGCGAGATTGTCGCCAAGCTCATACAAAATCGAGACGTAAGCTTACAAAAAGAATCTGCGAAGAGTGCGCCGAACCGCTTCGCGGGAACCGGTAGTGTACTTCACCATCAGAAACATCATTTCCACGTTCGATGTTTTCTGACATTAGGCAGCCGATCCAATCTGAAGTGCGAACCTATAATTTGAACAGCCGTTCTCCTCTGTCACCATGGCAACCGTCGTTAGCTGTCAGAGGCGTGTCGGGCCGGTGCGACGCACACGCCGTCTGTTCGATCGATGACCTGTATAGCACCGCCGGCGTCGAGTGCGAACAATGTGTGACGAGCACCGGTGCCAAGCCGAAGACGGCGCAAACACTGCGGGGTTCCACAGAGGAGCGGCGGTATGGCGCAGCACGTTGCCACCGCCGCCAGCTCCTTCGATACCCCAACTGGTACAGGCGCTTTGCCACCAAATTTGTCATGGGATGGGGTTGTTTAGTTTGTTCTTCTGCGCAAAGTACACCGACCAGTGGTTCTCAATCTTTTCCCTGTTCCTACAACTTTCAAATTGTCGGTTATTTCTCACAACCCTTGCCAGAGTTGATGAGAAACACTATTGACGTCATGTTTATTAGCAGCAAAACCATCGCGTTTTCTTAATTTTTGCCATATTTGAAGAACACATTTGAAAATACAAGTTGGAAAATGTTCAGAATGCTTGTCCATGGTAGCCATCATTGGCAAAGAAGTCTGGGAAGTATTGTTCAGGTGTATGAAAGTACTGAATGCTGTTGGATTGAGCTTGATTGGTGAATCCCAACCATGTTAAGAGAGCAAGAAGGTGGTGAAGCCAAACTAAAAATACTGGGGTCCAGACCCAACAAAAGCATAGAAACCCCCATCACTGGTACCTACATAGGTACCTACCAAGCTGTCTGTCCTGGTAGGTACCTACTTCCTTCTTGCCATGGCACAAAACACTGCAATGCCGAGCCTATACTGACGTTTATGTACGTATGATAACATACCGGAAAGCTGTGATATTCAAACCAGGCAATATTGTTACTACTTAATGACAAAAAGCAACGTTAACAACAAAATCAAAAGACAACGTATACATGGTCGGGAGCACGATCAACGACCCAAATGCCAACAGACCCCCCCGCCCCCAGCCAGGTGCAGTGCCAGATGCCAACCCCCCCCCCCCACCCCAGCCGGGTAGGGTGGCAAATGCCAACAGAACCCGTACCCGGGTGCGGTGCCAAATGTAGCAAGTCAAGTACTGTCTTGGCCGAACAAGGGATTCGCTGCATGCCGCTCACATAGCCAGCTGGGCTACGTGACAGGGGACTACTCCGAATGCTAGCCGAGTTGAGCGCCTGATTCTTCATGAACCAGGATCCAAGCTATCGTGTAATAACACGTCGGGATACAGGATATATTTTGCACCCCGCAGCAAGTGTGTGGTTGTGTTTACATTGGACACGAAGGAACGTACCCCATCGGAGGTCGTGTTAGACAATTAAAATATTCGGCTATACGCCTTCCCTGTATTGCTTCGAGCAAATCGAATCGAGACGTGAGTGAAATTAGGCGGCTTCATACACAAACACCACTCATAGCCGACATAGTGGCAGCTTCATCTGGAAATCATACTGCCTTCGTAATTAGCGTTGTGAGCTTCCAAACCGCTGTATAGGATGGCAGGCAATACACGAAGTACCGAGGATTATTGATGTTCACGTGTTGGCACCACACCGCATGAGATGACACGAGACTGCAGGCAAGGCTGAGGTCATGCACCTTATGACCCACATGACGAATTGCCTAGTGATGCGCCGCGAGATGAGACAAAACGACGCGTCACGAGACGAGGAAACACGATGTTCCACGAGACGAGACGGACAAAATGTGCCGAATATATGCCACGAGACGAGACAACAAGATACATCACGAGACAAGAAAACAAGATGTGCTACGAAACAAGACAACAATTTACGTCAAGAAGCGAGACAACACGAGGCGTCACGGAACGAGACAACACGATGTACCACGAGACGAGACAACACGATTCGTCACAACGGCGAGGAAACAAGATGCGTCACGAGACGAGACTACACGATGCGTCACGAGACGAGACAACAAGATACGTCACGAGAGGAGACAACAAGATGCGTCACGAGATGAGATTCATGGCATTGGCCTTCCAAGACGAGTGTCACCGACTCGCCCACTTTGATCACAAAAAAGCCTGCCCGGCCGACCCGCGTCCCCATTGGTGGTCGCTATGGCCCAATGACGTCACTGTCATGCTTCCCCACTGACGTCACCAGTCCGGGCCGACGGGCGTCCGTCGACAGGAGTGTACGCGGCACGCGTAACGTCGCATATGAGTGAAGCGGTCGATATCATTGCATGAGACAAAATGTCCGACCGCGGTCTCCGTCAATCGAACCTGCTATGAATGGCTGAGTTGCAAGCTATGCCTCTGGGTGCCTGACCAGTGATTGCCCAACATAATATTTGACGTTCATCTCTACTACTGCACAGCACCGAGAACTGTCTTTTCAGTGCTGAGATTATTCCTGAATATCCCGCTCGAGCGCCACTATATGCAAGGGTGGGAATTCACGAATTGTCGGAGTCTTGTGAAAATATTCCAGATTAAGTGTAACAGGAAGAAGACCATTTGATCTTCTTCAGTTACCACGACAGAAATGGATTGCTCATATCTCCTGAAGCATACAGGCTTGAATATCGAGGCTGCAATCTAAGATTATGTTGACTCCAGCCCTAGCACTGGGACACATGGGGCGATTGAGCTCTGATCTAAGCACCTGAGGTGCCAACGTGAAACAGAGCATTACTGTTCCCCCTGCGAGCTCAGATATGGTGCAGTAGAACCCATTTCATGATCATGTTTTCTGTAGGTAAATATAATTAGGAAAATACTTGGAGCCAGGTACTATTTATGGGTTCCATTCCGTCACCTGTTGGTTCCTCCAAGATAATCGGATTGGTACAATGGATGCCGGTGCGGTGTTCCAAGGTATCAGAAACGTAAAAAGCACAGGTTAATGTGTTATATCAGATGGTGAGGCTCATCGCTCTAACCATGTCGAGCCGCTATCTCAGGCAGGAGAAGCGCCTTATTTGGAAGCGGTCGGATGAGTTAGCACATGTATGAGGCCATTCAGATGAGTGCCTGGTAGTTTACGGTGGCTTCGGAAACCGAGGAAGCGATGCGAAAACGCAGATGAGACGGAGACATTAATGTTGACGCTTCCATATAGTGTTGTTCAAAACAACATAGTGGCACTTATGCTACCATAATTATCTTGCAAGTTTCATCGAAGAGTCCGGCTGAGCTTCGACCCTATTGGACAGCAATGTCGAATATTTCGACAGAATCATACGCTTTGGCTTCCCTATAGGTCGACCATTTACCCGGTTCTTTTTCTTCCTGTAGACAATATGTAGCTGAGCACAAAAATGCATTACGCCTTCATTATTTTGTACCAAAATTTTTTCCACAGGTATTTCAAGGCAAGACACATTGTCGAGCATGTTAGGCTTAAATAGGCATTCGTAGCAACTATACATGGTGTGATTTAATTATCGCATGCTAATATATCCTCCCATGATTTACATTCAACCTTGGAAACCCGTATGAACACTTAGCCGGATCGGATTGGATGCGTCCGCAAATCGAAACTTTGGGCATTGCAAACGCTTCCTATGCTTCTTGCTCCCACACACATTTGAAGGAGCCCAAAACACATCAATTCAAAACTCTGTTAGCTTTAATGACGCTTTTCTCTAGAACGTTCATGGCATGGCTGATGTGCCTCACATGCGTCAAATCTCCGCACAAATACGATCCAAAGTGCACAGTGTGGTAGCCGTCAATCATTGCAAAAGTGCAACGTGTTATATAATCGGATTTAAAATCATGCGCTGTTCGGAGATTGATATTTTTTTTACTGTCCACCTTTCATTCCACCACAGAAGTCCAGTCGATTTTCTGTTATCATGACAGCGTCTGACAGCAACTGTCAGCCACGCGTGAAAACGAGACATGTTCCACATTTTTCCTTGCCACAAACATAATTTGTACAGTCTGAGCACCAGCGACGGCGGTAGACATAGTGCTACCATGTCAGCCGTTTCCGATGGTGAAATCGGGCAGCTTCTCAGTGAGAGGAACAATGGTGAATCCTACAAAAATAAAAGCTTCTAGTCAACGACATACCGCATATAAACTTTTCCGAAGAAAGAAGCTGATCGTCCCCACGGACTCATCGAAATATTCGCTAGCTAAGAGGATACAAAGGCATTGATAAAGACCTGAGGGTAACGCAGAGATTATCTGTTTATATATTCCTTGATTAATTGATATATTGATATGCTGATATGTCGCCACTGATTCATCAAGAGCTGAAGGCGAGGAAAGGGCAACGCACAGCTCAAGAAGCCTGTGGGGAGCTGGACCAATAGAACTGCATGCCTTCTCCGCTGGTCGGGTCGGGAAAAGTCCGAAATGCTCGCTTGCATAGAAAAGTGGCTGTGAACGTCATGGTACATTCCTGTCAAAGAGGTAGGGCAAATCCGCGTGAAATACATAAGAAATGGTTCTTTTCCAACATGGTGATGAGGACCGGAAATCTGTGACCATAGCGATGAAGTTGATGACAATAATACATTGAGAACCGATCGCACTACGCAACTGCGCGAACTGGAGCGCACGCACTGGCCTGGATTGCTTTCCTGTCACGTGTCTGAAGAAGTATCCGGGTCGCCCAAGCCCATCTGGTGATGCAGTTTGCCGGACTCCGAAAGCCTGGTTTGGTTCGTACGGCCGTAGTTGCGACGTCGGACCTCTGGGCCGTAACACACTCGTCTTGTCGAGCTAATCATCGCAGGATGTCGATTACTACGTAGGATGTCGGTTTCTACGCAGGATGTGGATTACTACGCAGGATGTCGATCACTACGCAGGATATCCATTACTATGCAGGATGTCGATTACTACGCAGGATGTCGATTACTACGCAGGATGTGGATTACTATGCAGGGTGTTGATTACTACGCAGGGTGTCCATTACTAAGCAGGATGTCGATTACTACGCAGGATGCTACTACCCAGGATACTACTACGCAGGATACTATTACGTAGGATACTACTACGCAGGGCACTACTACGCAGGTTACTACTATGCAGGATACTGCTACACAGGATGCTAATACGCAGGATACTAATACGCGGGATACTAATACGCAGGATGCTAATACGCAGGATACTACTAAGCAGGATATCGATGTCGCAGGACATATTCGTGTACGGCTTTACAGAGGCCATACACAAATCCCTGCCGATGTGCCTCATCATCTTGCATCGTGCAGGCTTCGATATCCGACACATTCAGAGCTTCTCCGGTCACCAATTAATGTGCGGCGCAACGCACGCCGTGGAAAACATACCCGCCGAAAAACTTGCGGATAATCAGTTGCATCGTGGGTGGAGGCTCAGTCTGTGCAGTGGTGCTAATGATGGGTGAGGATGGCATTGCATCCGGCCTCGGCAGAGCAAGCACCAGTCTCCACCATTGTCCGACAGCGACACACCACTGAGACGAGTAGAGCTTCCTGCTATCCACTGACTCCTGATTGTACGCACATTTCTTATTCTCTCATTGTCATTGAATGAGACAGACGCTTGTGATGTAAGACATCATCTATGAATTCGAGCACAATGTCCTGTGTGTCACAACCTGGGACACGAATCCCCGGGGACGAGATGGTTCCCATCGTCTACGCTTCGCGCAACCGTCTGTTCTCTGGTGATTCCTTCGGGCTACAGTGAAGCCACCAGCGTCGCCAGTTCGCACTGCGAAACTCAGAAGGTAGAGTCATTTATACAGCGAAAGTAAGAATATTTCCGGAACCAAAATGGTAAATTTACGTGAACTGACAAAGCTGTTATATGAATATATGGCATGTAACTCTGGTGGTAGAAGTACAGCATCATATATTGAGCAAATATTGAACAAGATACAGTCGGCTATTTCACAAATGGCAGATCATGAGCATACTTTTCAATCCGCACCAGTTCAGATATAAATTTATTTCCATCTCCTATTAGGTGGATTGTGATCGACAAAATTGGCGCAATAATTCGATGTTTTAGTCTGTGGTATACAGTTGAATTGAATGCCAGGTACATCTGGAGAACCTCGGTGCGTTATTTTCCGTGACCACAAAGCAAAGCTGTTTGTTGTTTGGGCTCAAATCTGACGCAAAGCAACGTTTTAGCGATGTCCTGATTATGTGCGCGCGACATTGATGTCAAGGCGTCTGCACACAATCATTGATATACGAGCACGGAATAATATAACGTAGATAAGCTCCTCCAATCCCGGGATCGGTCAAACCATGTCAAAATGACCTGACAGTACCGAATTTGGTGGAACGACATGGACCGACAGCAAATTGCTTTGATCCGCGACCTTGCCCCTCAACGTCAGCTAATTTCTTTGACCTCCAGCACAATCGCTCTGACCAAATTTGTCGTGTCATGACAAATTGGTATACGTGGCCGAAAAACGTGCATAGCACCTTAAAAATAGTAATCACACTCACATGACACCATTCAAGTATTGATCACAACCGCATGCTACAAGACAAGCATTGATCACCATCACTGTCTGAAGAATCGTTGCTTCGGAAGACAAACCATGAGACACGTAATCGGAAAAAACACCATGCTTGTGAATCTAGTCACATAGAAACCATGACCGATATCGCCGATATCATCAGTCTGCCGGCAGTCACTACAGTCTGCCAGTTGTCACACCAGTCTGTCAGTTGTCACGACAATCTGCCAGTTATCACGACAGTCTGCCAGTTGTCACACCAGTCTGTCAGTTGTCACACCAGTCTGCCAGTTGTCACGACAGTCTATCAGTTGTCACACCAGTCTGCCAGTTGTCACAACAGTCTGCCAGTTATCACACCAGTCTGTCAGTTGTCACACCAGTCTGTCAGTTGTCACACCAGTCTGCTAGTTGTCACACCAGTCTGCCAGTTGTCACACCAGTCTGCCAGTTGTCACGACAGTCTGTCAGTTGTCACACCAGTCTGCCAGTTGTCATACCAGTCTGCCAGTTGTCGCACCAGTCTGCCAGTTATCACGACAGTCTGTCAGTTGTCACACCAGTCTGTCAGTTGTCACAGCAGTCTGCCAGTTGGCACACCAGTCTGCCAGTTGTCACGACAGTCTGCCAGTTGTCACACCAGTCTGCCAGTTGTCACACCAGTCTGTCAGTTGTCACGACAATCTGCCAGTTGTCACGACAGTCTGCCAGTTGTCACACCAGTCTGCCAGTTGTCACACCAGTCTGCCAGTTGTCACACCAGTCTGCCAGTTGACACACCAGTCTGCCAGTTGTCACGCCAGTCTGCCAGTTGTCACGACAGTCTGTCAGTTGTCACGACAGTCTGTCAGTTGTCACACCAGTCTGCCAGTTGTAACACCAGTCTGCCAGTTGTCACACCAGTCTGCCAGTTGTCACGACAGTCTGTCAGTTGTCACGCCAGTCTGCCAGTTGTCACGACAGTCTGTCAGTTGTCACGACAGTCTGTCAGTTGTCACACCAGTCTGCCAGTTGTAACACCAGTCTGCCAGTTGACACACCAGTCTGCCAGTTGTCACGACAGTCTGCCAGTTGTCACGACAGTCTGCCAGTTGTCACACCAGTCTGCCAGTTGTCACACCAGTCTGCTAGTTGTCACGCCAGTCTGCCAGTTGTCACGACAGTCTGCCAGTTGTCACGACAGTCTGCCAGTTGTCACACCAGTCTGCCAGTTGTAACACCAGTCTGCCAGTTGTCACACCAGTCTGCCAGTTGTCACGACAGTCTGTCAGTTGTCACACCAGTCTGCCAGTTGTCATACCAGTCTGCCAGTTGTCATACCAGTCTGCCAGTTGTCATACCAGTCTGCCAGTTGTCACACCAGTCTGTCAGGTGTCACACCAGTCTGCCAGTTGGCACACCAGTCTGCCAGTTGGCACACCAGTATACCAGTTGTCACGACAGTCTGCCAGTTGTCACACCAGTGTGCCAGTTGACACACCAGTCTGTCAGTTGTCACAGCAGTCTGCCAGTTGTCACACCAGTCTGCCAGTTGTCACGACAGTCTGCCAGTTGTCACACTAGTCTGCCAGTTGTCACACCAGTCTGCCAGTTGTCACACCAGTCTGCCAGTTGTCACGACAGTCTATCAGTTGTCACACCAGTCTGCCAGTTGACACACCAGTCTGCCAGTTGTCACGACAGTCTGCCAGTTGTCACGACAGTCTGCCAGTTGTCACACCAGTCTGCCAGTTGTCGCACCAGTCTGCCAGTTGTCACGATAGTCTGTCAGTTGTCACACCAGTCTGCCAGTTGTAACACCAGTCTGCCAGTTGTCACACCAGTCTGCCAGTTATCATGACAGTCTGTCAGTTGTCACACCAGTCTGTCAGTTGTCACACCAGTCTGCTAGTTGTCACACCAGTCTGGCAGTTGTCACACCAGTCTGCCAGTTGTCACGACAGTCTGCCAGTTGTCACCAGTTTTATCACGACAGTCTGCCAGTTGTCACACCAGTCTGCCAGTTGTCACACCAGTCTGCCAGTTGTCACGACAGTCTGTCAGTTGTCACGACAGTCTGCCAGTTGTCATACCAGTCTGCCAGTTGTCATACCAGTCTGCCAGTTGTCACACCTGTCTGCCAGTTATCACGGCAGTCTATCAGTTGTCACACCAGTCTGCCAGTTGACACACCAGTCTGCCAGTTGTCACGATAGTCTGTCAGTTGTCACACCAGTCTGCCAGTTGTAACACCAGTCTGCCAGTTGTCACACCAGTCTGCCAGTTATCATGACAGTCTGTCAGTTGTCACACCAGTCTGTCAGTTGTCACACCAGTCTGCTAGTTGTCACACCAGTCTGGCAGTTGTCACACCAGTCTGCCAGTTGTCACGACAGTCTGCCAGTTGTCACACCAGTCTGCCAGTTGACACACCAGTCTGCCAGTTGTCACGACAGTCTGTCAGTTGTCACGACAGTCTGCCAGTTGTCATACCAGTCTGCCAGTTGTCATACCAGTCTGCCAGTTGTCACACCAGTCTGTCAGGTGTCACACCAGTCTGCCAGTTGGCACACCAGTCTGCCAGTTGGCACACCAGTATACCAGTTGTCACGACAGTCTGCCAGTTGTCACACCAGGTCTGCCAGTTGTCACGACAGTCTGCCACGCCAGTCTGCCAGTTGTCACGCCAGTCTGCCAGTTGTCACGACAGTCTGTCAGTTGTCACGACAGTCTGCCAGTTGTCAAACCAGTCTGTCAGTTGTCACACCAGTCTGCCAGTTGTCACACCAGTCTGCCAGTTGTCACACCAGTCTGTCAGTTGTCATACCAGTCTGCCAGTTGGCACACCAGTCTGTCAGTTGTCACACCAGTCTGCTAGGTGTCACATCAGTCTGCCAGCTGTCACACCAATGCACACCAATGCATGACAGAGCTAGCTTGATACAGTGACCTCTGCACGGTAGAGTTAGCTTGATACAGTGACCTCTTCACGGTAGAGTTAGCTTGATACAGTGACCTCTGCACGGTAAAGTTAGCTCGGTACAGTGACCTCTGCACGGTAGATTTAGCTTGATACAGTGACCTCTGCAGGTAGAGTTAGCTCGGTACAGTGACCTCTGCACGGTATAGTTAACTTGGTACAGTGACCTCTGCATGGTAGAGTTAGCTCGGTACAGTGGCATCTGCACAGTAGAGTTAGCTTGGTACAGTGACCTCTGCACGGTTGGGTTAGCTCGGTACAGTGACCTCTGCACGGTAGAGCTAGCTCGGTACAGTGGCCTCTGCACGGTAAAGTTAGCTCGGTACAGTGGCCTCTGCACGGTAAAGTTAGCTCGGTACAGTGGCATCTGCACGGTAGAGTTAGCTTGGTACAGTGACCTCTGCACGGTTGGGTTAACTTGGTACAGTGACCTCTGCACGGTAGAGTTAGCTCGGTACAGTGGCATCTGCACGGTAGAGTTAGCTCGGTACAGTGGCATCTGCACGGTAGAGTTAGCTCGGTACAGTGGCATCTGCACGGTAGAGTTAGCTCGGTACAGTGACCTCTGCACGGTAGAGTTAGCTCGGTACTGTGATCTCTGCACAGTAGGGCGAGCTTGGCACGGTGACCTCTGCACAGTAGGGCGAGCTTGGCACGGTGACCTCTGCACAGTAGGGCGAGCTTGGCACGGTGACAGAATGGCACATGGTGGTGGTCGGCTGGAGGCAGAAGCTGAGCTGGGACAGGCCACGTCAACCGGCCCGTTCGGTCCTATTCGGGCGATCAGCCCCGGCCATACATAGATTGAGTTAGCCAGATAGGACTTGCTACCAGCTCGTGCTACGTCCGGGCCAAAGTGCTAGGGTGCGATATGGAATGTCGGTCTCGCGCTGACGAACGGGAGAACAGCACATGCCTGCGGGATGACCGCTGTGCGTAGTATTGTATTTAACGGTATAGAAGCGCAATACTGAGCATTACAATTCACTAAATATGAAAGGAGATAACCCTTCGTTCGCCATAATTGTTTTGCAAATACATATATGAATTGCGAACACAAGATATTTCGGCTCAGACCCTTGCTAACTGTGGTAATTTTGACGTCACAAAATCAGCCAAAACACAGCTTGTTACACATGACGTATATCAAATTATCTGTTACCTTTAAATGCAGCTCTTAGTTCATCATGTATCACGTGGCTCATCGTCATGTGACACATCAAATGATTGCGAAGAAGAGATGCCGTTTTATCTACCTAGGGTATACGACGAATCATCGATAAAATAATGTCTACTGGTTCGGCACACCCTACATAGCAAGATGAGTACCTTCGGCGTGATTGCATCTCATTGGAAGTCATCACCTGGTCGGCGCAATAGTGCCGGAGTAGAACAACGTGGCGCCGCCGCTACAGTAGACTACATCTGAATAGATCGGTTAAATTTGTGTTGAACGTGCATTGTGTGTGAGCGTAGATGTGGATCTACTTGTCGGTGTCTGGTCGTGCGTGTCCGGTGGTGAAGGGTGTGCAAATGGTGCAGGTGATGACGATGCATACGCATTTATATCAGTCAGTCATTGCGGGTGGATTGCATAGCACTGGTGTGAGTGAACACCAGAGTGAAGGTTGTGTTTTGATAGTGGGCTCTCAGTCCCTAGGCAATATGGACTCGACAATGTTCGGTTCGGCTACGTGTTTGTGCGTTCGAAGGATGCTGATGTGAAGTCATTAAGGCAGTCGTAGATCGTCTTCGACTACCGGATCAATACACCCTTGCAGCAGATAGTGCACAGGATAAATCTAGACACGACAATTTGACGTCGAAGCTCACCAGTTTGGCACCATAATCAACAGGTCTGTGCAGAAGGTCAGCCACCAACTTCTCAGACGTGCTGCACGCATCTCTGCCAGTGCTGCCGAGAGTGGCTTAGCCGGACGTTTCGCCAGACGACGAGGAGCCCGACTGCTGCAGACGTCACTAGACGCACGTGCACGTCTGGTTCATGGATCTACAAGCCGGTTGCGTGTTCTGTGAGTTTCCGGGACCGCCGTTTGCACGCTCCCAGAGTGGTGGTTTTGTGCGTGGCCTAGTCAGCTGACACGACGACCGCTTGCGTGAGGTATTCGCGTCTGTTACACACGACCGCCGCCCAGCCTTTCATCAACGCCATTCACCCGTACATCGTATCTTTGCCTTTGCAGTGCGCCGGGTGTCAATTTGACCCTCGTTATATTTGTCTGAGGTAACTCCTGAACCGCTAAGGCCATCTTAAAAAAACAATGTCCAAGCCTTGTGCCACTTGACTCGCGCATATTGTGGAGAAAAATCGCGTTCTGAGCTGTGTGTTTGAGCTGGGGCAGGCCAGGCCAAACTCAGGCTACCATCTCGACTCAACGCGATTCTTAGACGCACGCTGAAACTTGTTTGTCACAAACAAACCATACAAGATACAGTCGAGATAAAAATATGTTGGGTGCAGATGCAAATGGCCAAGGATAAATGCAAAGCAACGAACCCAGGCAAGGTCCCTATATATTAAATGAAAAGCTAAACTATAACAATGTTTCATGCCAATAACTTTGCCAGTAACCACTATTTTTCAAACCTCGGAATATATGTAGCGGCCGGAATACATGATCGTTAAGCACGTGCCACGTCTCAAGTCATCTGACTTGGTCATTGAGATCTGTCCTGAAACTTCCCAAAGTTGCATGTGTTCCAAGAGCCCTAGAGGGCAAAATACTGACGGTTACGAAGCAAACATGGCTGAGTCAGGTTGTATAATTTTGCGCGTCGAGTTTATTTATCTACTATTGCTATCCCTCCTGCCAATATAAATCATTTTTGACTTGGGCTCGTCGGACCCTAACACTCCGTGATTATATATATTTTTTTAAATCCTGAGAACGTTACTTTTGCTCCAATAAACCAGTCGATTGCTTGGGTTCCTTTTTAAAACTAAAATGACTCGATTAAAATGGAATGAACGTGCGGTGACAACTTGATTAAAAAGTTCGTGGCTACGCCAACGAGCCTAAGGATTCAGCTCCTGAGGTGCTTCGATGATTTTATTCGCGACCTACTTTACGGCAACAACCAACATTACTGTCGTGAGGCGCAACAACAGGCCTTGGTCGTTACCGCGGTAAACGGTCGCCGCAGGGAGAAGCCCGATAAATTATCAGTAGACAGCGTTGCGCCATCCAGTCTGTGTCGAGCGTGTTTGCAGCCTTTAAATAGCGCGGCTGGGAGCGGCAGCGACCGCTGCTCCGATGGTATGTTCGGGAGCGGCTCCCTGAATTCCAACACGTCCGTAATGCGATTTGTCTGTTGTATTAGCCACCTGTGTAGGGCATTATTAGTCGGTTAGTTATTAAAGCTTAGGGTGGCTGGACTGCGACGATCATATCTCGCCCATAGCTCATGCACTTACGGAAAGGTTGCTTCGACGTGCAGCAGCTATAGACGGGAGTGTGCTGGTGCGCTCCACCTTCAGACAGGTCCATGGGGAGCATATATATCGCCGAGAACAAACGGGGCAGGACAGACAGGACTAGATTAAATTTATAAATATCTGGCGTCCATCATGTGCCCGATGTTAATTGTGATCCGGCCAGATATGGGGAGGGGGTCCGCAACCAGATATGGGGAGGGGGTCGTAGTTCACACCAACAAGGTGTGTCCAAAGCCACTCTAAAGTGGCTAGTTTTGTGAATTCTTCACGGAAATGGAAAGCTCAATTACGCAAACTGATATTCATTGTGATAATACACATTATGATATTAATTATGATAATACACATTATGATATTCGTTATGATAATACTCATTATGATATTCATTATGATAATACTCATTATATTCATTATGATAATACACAGCATATGCCCACACTACTCCCATTCTGCGCAATTTTGGTTAATTTAGATCGTTCGAAAGGTGGATATATGCTCCACTCGTGTCAGTGACGAGCCAAATAAAGCGGTAAGATGAGGTACTATTTATCACCTAGGTGATGCGGCCGGCTAGTGCGCCTGCTTAGAACATGGGTGACCCTTGATTTAAGTCTGACCCTGGCCTCGGACCTGGGTCTTTAAGACAGACTCTTTATCTAAGAGAGACTTGGAGACTCTATAGGTATAAAAGTAGCGATATAGCTATCAGCGCTAGCTCCCGGCGGACTGTACCTCAACATTTTGGCGCAATGTGCACTCATCAATTTTCGGAAGGTCTGCTTCAGTTTACCGCTTCGAGATCACGAACTGGTCAAGAGTTATAACAGAAAACTCTGAGGGGTGATGGGGGGGGGTGAGGAGGTTAACTTGATCTTTGCACTGTGCAGGTTTGACATTGGTGAGCTGCCCAAAATAAAACCGCCACCCTCACCAGCAGCCCCGCATGAGTCCAGCCCGTACCTCATTCGCAACTTGGAGCACAATTTACGGATTCGCTTGCGTTGTTCTCCAGCAACTGGCAGAGCTGTCGGCCGCGTACAGCGTGGAGGCGAAGTGAGACGGTCGGTTGTTGTGAGCCGAACGTCGGCCTGCTGCGGCCACGACCCTCGGTTGTTTGTGATCTCGCGGCAGGAATGCGGTCAGCGATCATAAGGCGGGGCACATCCGCTCTCGGTAGGCCGGGCACGTGGACGAACCGTTCCAGTTATGCACTCTGCACTGCCGGACTGCTCCCGCAGAGGTGCGAGACACCCTACAGATACCCTACACACCCTACAGACACCCTACAGACACCCTACAGACACCCTACAGACACCCTACAGACACCCTACAGACACCCTACAGACACCCTACAGACACCCTGTAGACACCCTACAGACACCCTACAGACACCCTACAGACACCCTACAGACACCCTACAGACACCCTACAGACACCCTACAGACACCCTACAGACACCCTACAGCCTAGACACCCTACAGACACCCTACAGACACCCTACAGACACCCTACAGACACCCTACAGACACCCTACAGACACCCTACAGACACCCTACAGACACCCTACAGACACCCTACAGACACCCTACAGACACCCTACAGACACCCTACAGACACCCTACAGACACCCTACAGACACCCTACAGACACCCTACAGACACCCTACAGACACCCTACAGACACTCTACAGACACCCTACAGACACCCTACAGACACCCTGCAGACACCCTACAGACACCCTACAGACACCCTACAGACACCCTACAGCACACCCTACAGACACCCTACAGACACCCTACAGACACCCTACAGACACCCTACAGACACCCTGCAGACACTCTACAGACACCCTACAGACACCCTACAGACACCCTACAGACACCCTACAGACACCCTACAGACACCCTACAGACACCCTACAGACACCCTACAGACACTCTACAGACACCCTACAGACACCCTACAGACACCCTACAGACACCCTACAGACACCCTACAGACACCCTACAGACACCCTACAGACTACAGACACCCTACAGACACCCTACAGACACCCTACAGACACCCTGCAGACACCCTACAGACACCCTACAGACACCCTACAGACACCCTACAGACACCCTACAGACACCCTACAGACACCCTACAGACACCCTACAGACACCCTACAGACACCCTACAGACACCCTACAGACACCCTACAGACACCCTACAGACACCCTACAGACACCCTACAGACACCCTACAGACACCCTACAGACACCCTACAGACACCCTACAGACACCCTACAGACACCCTACAGACACCCTACAGACACCCTACAGACACCCTACAGACACCCTACAGACACCCTACAGACACCCTACAGACACCCTACAGACACCCTACAGACAGACACTCTACAGACACCCTACAGACACCCTACAGACACCCTACAGACACCCTACAGACACCCTACAGACACCCTACAGACACCCTACAGACACCCTACAGACACCCTACAGACACCCTACAGACACCCTGTAGACACTCTACAGACACCCTACAGACACCCTACAGACACCCTACAGACACCCTACAGACACCCTACAGACACCCTACAGACACCCTGTAGACACCCTACAGACACCCTACAGACACCCTGCAGACACAGACACCCTACAGACACCCTACAGACACCCTACAGACACCCTACAGACACCCTACAGACACCCTACAGACACCCTACAGACACCCTACAGACACCCTACAGACACCCTACAGATACCCTACAGACACCCTGTAGACACCCTACAGACACTCTACAGACACCCTACAGACACCCTACAGACACCCTACAGACACCCTGCAGACACCCTACAGATACCCTACAGACACCCTGTAGACACCCTACAGACACTCTACAGACACCCTACAGACACCCTACAGACACCCTGTAGACACTCTACAGACACCCTACAGATACCCTACAGACACTCTACAGACACTCTACAGACACCCTACAGACACCCTACAGACACCCTGTAGACACTCTACAGACACCCTACAGACACCCTGCAGACACCCTACAGACACCCTGCAGACACCCTACAGATACCCTACAGACACCCTACAGACACCCTACAGACACCATACAGACACCCTACAGACACCCTACAGACACCCTGCAGACACCCTACAGACACCCTACAGACACCCTACAGACATCCTACAGACACCCTGTAGACACTCTACAGACACCCTACAGATACCCTACAGACACTCTACAGACACTCTACAGACACCCTACAGACACCCTACAGACACCCTGTAGACACCCTACAGACACCCTACAGACACCCTACAGACACCCTACAGACACCCTGCAGACACCCTACAGACACCCTACAGACACCCTACAGACACCCTGCAGACACCCTACAGACACCCTACAGACACCCTACACTGTCAGGCTGCTCCTGGAGAAGTCCGAGGCGCTCCACTAGACGGCGGGCACCCTACAGACACCCTGCACCGCCTGGCTGTTCCCTGACCAGCTCCTCCATCAGATCAGACAGCTGTAGACGCCGCTGGCCGCTGTTTGGCAGAAGCTGACATGGTAGCGCAAAACAAATAAATGGCACGAAAGCATACGGCTCAGACCATAACGACGGCTGTCGCTGGAAAACCTCTCCCATGAGACTCGTCCGAGGAATTTGACTTGACAGAAGCGTCTGTTTATGAATGCACGTTTCTCGGTCGATTTCAGGCAAGTGGAGATCGAATACCCGTATGTGCAAAGATCGGCATCGCCTGGGATCGCTCCCGGCTGTCTGGCCTCCGGATGAAACGCGTGCAGTGAGTGGGTTGACTGGCCACCTCCCGCTACCCGATGCCAAGTTACCAGATGACTCAGCCGGTTACAGCGATGACCTGCACCGGGCTCCTTTGGCTTGGCGAGACGAGAAGCGGGCGGTTACATGTGCTCCATTTGGCCTCCGCCCGAGAGGGTCGTTTGGCAACTGGTCCGGCAAGGTGTGGGACGCTGTGGTGTCGGAGCACTGGCCAGACGTTCAACCCAAGGCTCGAATTACCTTCCTCACTTGAATTATCATGTGAGGCAGCTGGGTAAGGTCCGTACAGGAGGCTGAACTTAGCATATGGTGTCTCGTAAATAAATAAATAAATAAATAAATATATATGTATATATACATATATGTATATATATGTATATGTATATATATATATATATATATATATATATATATATATATATATATATATATACATACACACCTCAGTGGAGCTCGTTGCGCGGATATTGACTCAGCCAGCTCAAATGAGAAGTAAAGCATACGGGAATAACTCAAGCATTGAGTTTAACTTTTGTCCAGCGTCCCGACTCCACCGTCTCCACCGTCACCGTTGGTCCGTCTTAGACTTTATCGAGTCTCGCCCGTGCTCCCGTGCTCCGTACGACGTGCATATATGTGAACGGAACCAAGCCACTTTCTGGTGCTCGGGTCGTGGCTCCATCATACAAGTACTCGGCGCTCGGGTCCGTTCAAGTCGCCGACTACAATTTTCGGAATATCGCTGAATACCGTGCAAGTTGAATACCATTGGATTTCCCCGCTGGCGCGCTGGTTGTTGTCCTTCGGCTCTTTCCAGATTGGGCGTGGTGGGCGTGGTAACATGGGGACGTGGTGGCGCACCTCCTAACGGCACATGCAGCCGGGGAAATATTCTCGGTAGACGGGGGTAAACGATCAATAAAAATAGCAAGGCGAACAGGCTTCAGGCATCTGCTCCGTTATCGAGGCGTGAATGCGAACGCCACGAACGCCAATCGTCGTGGTCCACATTGCATGGCTACATCTGCCGACGCATTCTCAACTCCTGCGATTGGCTTCTTTCGCAGCTTTCGACGGGCAGAACGGACTCCTTGTCAATCATGTCCGGCCTGCCTATGCCCATCACCTAGCTTGTCGCCTGGTTGCCTAGCAGTCACCTAAGTCACCAGTCTAACCTAGTCACCTAGTCATCAGCCTACTTTTGTCGCCTCGTCACTAGACTACCATAGTCACATAGTTACCAGTCTTGCTTAGTCACCTAGCCGCTAACCTACCCTAATCACCTAGCCGCTAACCTAACCCAGTCACCTAACCGCTAACCTACTTTAGTCACCTAGACGCTAACCTACCCTAGTCACCTAGGAACCAGCTTACCCTAGTCACCAGTCTATCATAGTCACCAGTCTACCATAGTTGTCAGTCCATCCTAGTCGCCAGTCCATCCTAGTCACCAGTCTACCCTAGCCACCGGTCTACCCTAGTCACCAGTCAGTCATAGTCAACTAGTTGACAGTCTGGCCTAGTCATCTAGACACTTGTCTGGCCTAGTCACCTAGCCACCAGTCTCCTAATAGTGTGGGCAAATAAAAGTGAATATTGTGTGTACGCCAGTAGTTGATAAGTGTTTTGCAATGACCGCGGTAATGGTGACAGTGCAGGAGAATATGTGAAACTGTAGGGCAAGTGTTGGATGATGGGCATGAAGGTCGAGGTGAAACAGTGCAAATACATCGATGGGTGAGAAAAGTGTGACCTATGCGGAGCCGCGATATAACTTTTTATTTTTGTCGTTTTGTTATATGATGTGGTCCAGTTATCGATGACAGGGATGATGAGACGTAATTGTGTGTGGGTTGCAGTTTCAGTCCATTGTTGGTTCCAAAAATGTAGGATGCTCTGTTTTATCGTTGATTTAATGGCTTCAAAAATGTTCTGGAATTATTGTGATGTTTGGAAGTCGTTATGATGATTTCGCTAGTCGGTCTGCTTCGTCGTTCCCTGGGATGCCACAGTGACTGGGCACCCATAGGAAACGGACCTTGATACCCATCAGATGAAGTGTTTCAAGTGTGTTATAAATTGAAATATGACAGTGGTGTGAAAATGAAAGTGAAGAAAGTGATTGAAGAACATATTTGGAGTCGGAACAAATGACGACACTGCGCATGGAGTGACAAATTGAACGGTTGCGTACACAGCGAAGGGCAAAGAGGTTGGCGTGTAGTTCGACGATGAAAATGGAGGTCCTGTTTGGCAAGCGATACTGTCTTGTGTGCACCTGAACCAATGGCATTTCTTGTGTAATTTGCGTCTTTGAATCTGTCGGTGAAAGCAAAATAAGGATAGCGATAACGAGAACTAAATTGTAGTCATTTTTATTTGACGAATTCTGGACAAAACTGTGATTTTGGAGTGGCGGCGAGATTGAAAAAAAATGTGTCTTTTGGTCATATGTCACGGTGATGTAGTTGGCGGAGGAAGAGCAGTAACATGTGGAATACTGTATTGGAGTAGTGCAGAATGCGTTTTGATACATGAAGCTATAGTAAGGCCGGTCCACTCTTCAGCGGGACCTGAATATCTCTGGTGTTGATTTGTGGAATTTGTAAAGATGGGTGTGTGAGGTGATGTTGGTTAAATTTAGCTTTTACAGCAAACCTAAGTGTTTGTTCCATTCTTCAGAACGTTCGTATCGTTGGAAAAAAGAATGTCTGAAATGTCTGAAAAAAGAATAATGCAAATTGTCTGGACCTATAGAAGTATTACCGGCGGAGGAAATTGCAGTATCCAGTTCTGAAAGTGGAAAAGGTGTATTGCATGGTACAGTGTTGTCAGAATCGAATTGTGCCAAATCGGTGTGAAAAGTGTGTTGTGCATTTTGTAAGAATTCCGGTCTGTAGTTGGTATCAGAGCTATTGTGGCTCATGGTGTTCGCTAATGTGCTTACTATTGTTTGTAGGTTTGTAATGATGGTATTTTGGTTTTTGAGGGTCGGGAGTGATTTAAATGGGGTGCGTCCAGATACCCGGCAGATTATTTGCCAGATACGGCTTAACCCTCTCTTGTCTCTCCTGTCAGATCCTCACACCCCGTCTCAGGGTGGGGGGGGGGGTCGATAGAGAACCCCCTCTAATCTCCAAACTAAGCGTCGCAAGAAAATAAATAGATGTCATTGGAAAGCGTTCGATTAGTAGGGACAGACGCCATCCTTAAAAAAGTTTTCCCACAAAAAGTGACGGCACTAGAGTCCTAGAGTTTCACGATTTACATTATGTTTGTGAATCTGGGGGGGTTCATTTGGAGGGAGATGTGAAGAAAAAACAAATTATTTGGAATCAGAAAAAGAAAGCGAACTCGGCGAGCATAATACAAAATATTGACCACCCAAAAATAAAAACATTTTTTGGCCAACCGTTCTTATTGTTCAATTTCAAAAATCGAGATTTCAAGCTTTCTTTAATTTTCCTTTTCTCATGGGTGGAGTGGATCAAAAAATGTTGTTCGAAGTCAACTTGCACCAACAACAAATGCTTACTTTAGCCAGAATCTTATATTTTAACTCTAATTGGCAAGTACATAAAACAAATAAGTAGTAAAAAAAATGGGGGAAAATGACAAATTCCCCACGTACGTTTTGTTGCATCCCTAAAGAGAAACAAGCGCTGAAGTTTCATTAAAATATCTTCATCCGTTAAAACATGACGACTGGTTTAAAGTTTCTGGAGGTGATTTCAATTGACCTAGACTAACTCGTTGACCCTAGACGACCTGATTTGAAAAGTTTGACATAATATGCCAAATTGATGCGGGAAAAGGGCTGCCAAATTTCGGCGAGCTGCCCTGCGCCACTCTTTCACTATTCGCGGAAAACCTTAAGGGAGGATCGTCAACGACCCCTCCCCCGAGACGACGCGGGTTAGAGAAGTTTGGAAGGTGAGCTGTTTTAAATATGATGACCATGAACGTCATCTAGCGTCGCGAATTATGCGACAGGTTCGGGCTCTTTCCTGGTCTGAAGAAGTAAATTGCGTGAATCTGGATGTCTAAGATATTTCCGAAATGTTCTTTTTCTGATTGCGATGGCCTGTGCTACTTCCGGACACCGCCAATGTACTGGTGCCCTTCTTACGAAAAGCTTTGTGAGTGGAATTTTCCTATAAGCTGTTCCGAAAAGTGTATTTGTTGTCATGTTGACGTTTTTGATGGGATAAATTTTGGGGTTGCATATAAGAAAGTTTCTGAAATGCTGTCCAATCTGCTTTCGGAATTTTCCAGCGTGGGATAAAATTTTGTGTAGAATCGTTCGCAGTTATATAGGTGGGTATTAATTTGATGGCGTAGTGATCGCTGTCATGAATGTCGGTGTCTATGGTCCAATCGAAATCGTTGGCCAGAGCCGGAGAGGAAATTGCTAAGTCAATGGCTGTTTGTGTGTTGGGACCGAGGTGGGAAAATGTTGGCTCGGTGTACAGTAATACTAAATTGCGTCTATCTAAGATATATTCAACTAAGCGTCCGCGAGTGTCTGGAAGTGTAGGTGTTCTATCCCACGCTGGACTTTGGGCGTCAAAATCTCCAAGTAAAATAAAAGGATTTTTGAAGCGTGGAAAGGTTTTCTACTTGTGTCAAAATGTTCCCGTTATCTGTTTGTGGTGGAATATAGATGGAACAAACAGCTATATTTCTTCCATGCAGTCGCAAAATGCAGGCTACTGTCTGCAGGTGTGAATTGAGTGTAATTTGTGTGTGTAAAATCATTGTTGATGTACAGTGCTGCACTGCCAATGCGGTGTAGTCCTCGGAATTCGTCGTAACGGTGCGAGTACTTAAATATATTGAAATTATGTGTCGGTGGGTAAGAACCAGGTCTCATGTAGTGCGATTAGAATGGGAGTCAGGAAATTAAAGAATGCTTTCATGTCTGCCCATTTGGAATTAAACTACGACAGTTGCATCGCAGGAATATAGACATTTGTGGGAACAATTAATGTTCATTAGCACCTTTCGGTGCATTGCATTGCCAAGACTGCCGCTCCGGCGGGCATATGGGCTGTGCACGTGCGATGGTGGTCGACCAGCCCGGCCCGGCTGGCCGGCCGGTGACCTTGGCAAGGTCACGGCAGCCGATCACTGCTGCGGGGATGCTCGCCGGCTGGGAGTCGGTCGGGTCACGTGGGCGCGCGCCGGCCGGTACTGGACGCGCCGGGCTCGATCGACGGCCCGCCGAAACGGCGCGTATTTCCCCAGCAGCCGAATTGCTGCGGGGTCCAGCATTTATCGCGGAATTGGCTTGAGAGTGCAGAGTCGAAGTGGTCTATGTATTGAGGTCCAGGGTGTTTTGTGTCGGTGTGGTCAGTGGCGCGAGTTTTTTTAGTGGAGCTAAGCCGGGGATCATATCAGTTTGAATATAAGCAGAAGTAGTGTTGACGCGACGTGTGGGTGGAGCATCGGTGGCAGCCTGTGCATACGTTGTACTTGATATAACACACCGGTCGTGGCCTTGACAGCGCAGACCTTCTTGCGCCAGACTGGGCAGAGGGGTGATGTGGTCAGGTGGTCAGATGTGTGACAGTTGAGGCATTGGGCAGGCTCGGAGGGAGGAGGGGGAGGGGGAATCTGGGTGGGGTGGCACACCGCACTTGAGCCAGCGGGCTTGTTGACGACATATTTTGCTGCTCGTCTCACAATCAAGAGGATGTGGGTTCGAGTCTCACCTGTCGCTACTCTTCGCCCGCGACCAATCGGCGTGAGAGATTGGCGACGCTACATGACTCAACGGTCGATGTGTCGTGAAACCAATAACCAACCAACCAACGACATATTTTGCTATCATGGCCGAATCGATGACAGTCATAACAGCGGAAGGGATTAGGAATGAAAATGCGGACTTGGTATCGAAAGTAGCCGGACAGGATGGTCTTGGGAAGAGTGATAGAGTTAAAGGTAAGGACTAAAAGACTCGTGTCACGTTTCTCGCCATCTCTGAAGAAAGTGATACGGCGAACGTGGGTCACCCCACCGGCCTGAGCTCCGCCTGAATGCCTGCCTGACATGAAGCGGAGCTCCGGCGCGAAGACGGTGCCCTTGGTGGTGTTGCGGTTGTAGTGGAGAGAAATGGTTACGGATTTGCTACAAAATGTGGTGATACGGATAAGGGCTTTGATCTGGGCTTGGGTTTCTGTTTTGATGACGAGGTTTCCGTTCGCTGGGGCTTCAATTTCAGGATTGGCTAAGGATCAGATGGCGAGTTGTTTGGTTGGTCAGAAAACGTTGACACGACGAAAGGAGACAGACTCCTGGACAGGCTTGACCACGATGTACGAGCCAGCACTGTCGAGGTAGGGTTCGATGGGTTCAGATGGAGAGGGCGTGATCTGGTTCAAACAAGGGTCAGCGGCGTGGAGAGTGATTTTCTCGTCTGCATTGCGAGGCGAGGTCGTGGTCTTGGGACGGGCAGGGACTGCGAGGAGCAGAGGGCTTCCATGATTTCATCCAAAGGGACATTCCGACGCGGGTCATCGATGGTTCGATCAAGTGAGGGAGCATCAGAGGTCAAGTCCGTGTTCGTGCGATGGCCGGGAGTGGTCAGAGGCGGGAACTCCGAGTCGGAGTCCGTTGGGGAGCATGGGTCAACGTCTTTCTTCCTCGTTTTCTCCATCATGGGGAAAAAGCCCTATCCAACGAAGTCTATCCTAGCCCAATGGCGAAGAACAAAGGGAACTGAAATACTACGACGACGAAAATCGAGTGGGGTGGCGGGTGTCACCCCACTAGAAAACGAAGAAGAAAAAGTGCGTCGGGTGTCACCCCACGAAAATGAAAAATAAACTGCTTCAACGAGCTGTCAAGCGCGCCAAAACTGCCAGGGCGGAGTGATCAGCGGTTCTGGATACTCTCGAGCAAAACAGAACTGATTTTATTAAAATACAAAACACTCTTTACATACAAACTCTCTCCACGATATAGTGTCAGAATGCCGCATTTTACTTCTCAAAACAGGCATGGCACTAACAGGAATCGCAATTCGAAACATTGACTTACCACAGTCTATGAATTATCAACCAGATTCTAAGTGAACCGAAGCTGACATGAATGCAACACATGAACACTCGTTGAATATAAATTGTCAAAGATGACTCTGAAATCGTTTGCCATGCCATTGAGCATAATTCCGCTTTTCGGACGCACGAGCTACCGGTAATGAAGTCGCCCCTTTCAAGTCCAGCCAATGCATTGATAGTGAGAAGACACACCATTAACTATCAGTCTTTCCGGTCAGATCGCCACACCTACCCAGTCTCGAGGAGGGGAGGCGGTCGTCATACGCCCCCTCTAATCCCCAAACTGTGTGTCGCACGAAAGCGAAAAATGTGTCACCAGAAGGCGCTCGAGATGTATGGTCAGAAATAATCCCAAAAATATTATCCCCTTAAAATGCGACGTCACTGAGGGGTGGGTGGGGTAATTGGACCACAACTGTTCTTCGGTTCTGGGAAGTTCACTGTGGGGAAGATTAAACAAACAAAATATATGTGGATTCAGAAAAGAAAGCAGAAATTAGCCATGTCACACAATATTTGTGTATCCAATATATACATATATCTATAGAGATATATATGTGTGTGTGTGTGTGTGTGTGTGTTCGTGTTTTCTTAACTTTACAAATGTTTAATTGTCTGCTTTTTCCTTTTTCTAATAGGTCGAACGTGCCGGTCAGCGTTGTTTAAGTACACTTAACAGTTTAAGTGAACGAAAACTTAATGCCATCAAAAACGCACAAATTTGATTGAAAAAAAATCTGGTGTTTTTTGCTGCGTCCTTAAACAAAGCAAATGCAGAGAGTTTGATTCACAGCGCTTTACCCGTTAAAGCGTGACAACTGGTTGCACATTTTTGGAGGTGACCTCACTTGGCCTTGACTAGCTCGGTGACTGTGGACGACCTAACCTCAACATTTGTACATCACTCGTCAAATTGTTGTGCAGAAAGCTATCCCCAATGTTTACGTGCTGTCGCGCGCCGTTTGCTCACTATCCGCGAAAACGTTCAGAGGAGGGCGTAAAAAGACCCCCGAGCCGGTGCAGATGACACAAAGACCAAAGTGTGGTGTGATCAATCATTGCTGAACCTTAATATCGGCGCATGGGTTCAAGATATGACTCAAGTCGTCGCCAAATGCTCCGTTGACCACCAGTCTGTTTCGAATGGAGCCCTGTAACCGCAGGTAAACACCACGAATTATCTTCCCGAAATGTCAAAAGAAATGTGTTATTTTGTTGCCAGTTGATCACATCCCACCAGGATGTGATCTCATCTCTGACGTAGCCACAAAACCGCGACAATAAACCTTGCCGGCTCGGCCTTTCCGAGAGGTGTGAACACGAACATGGATGTCATGCCACGGACCCTACAGGAATTCCTTCGGAAGTGTGGTTCTCTAGCAAAAAAATGATGCTGTCGTATGGCCATTCGTGCAGCAGGGCACCTTCTCTCTGTCTAAAAAGTAATGCTGTCGTATGGTCATTCGTGCAGCAGGACAAAATATTACACGAATGTGACGTCACGGTGACGTTACGATGCGAAACCGATTGGAGAGAGAGAGAGAGCCTATCGTTAAATATTTCAGGCAGATTCTCATATGTAATAAGCTCAACCCACGACCATTTTGCGTAAACATACAATGCAAATTTCTATATCATATCGCCTATAATTCCTGCCACAAAATGGCTCGCAGAATTGCAAAGACAATATCTGTTTCCATTTCTGAAATTCGAGCGTGCAACAGTAGCAGTATAACAGTTCAACAGGAAGTCACCCTGCACAATTTGCTGAATCAGTGCCATCAGTGCAATGGTGCGGCCGTGCAACAAAATGTTGCACACTGACAATGTAGAAAATTATCGATCGCGGCACCATGAGCGGTGTTGCGGTGTACCACCTCACATACAATCAAGGGCGGGCCCAGCCTGGGGGGCTTGGAGGGGGCATGGGTAAGTTTCGACAAGCCACTAAGCTCATCCGCGCAAAGGCCAATTAAAAAACGAAACAGTTCTCGTATTTGGGTCACTATGCTCTGACTTTCCGAAAGAGAATAAATCAACAAGTTATCTTACTCAGCAGCACTCTAAACTCGCACTCTAAACTCGTGCCCATCGAGGAGCCAGGGCAGGAATGTCTTGGTCATATGGGAATCCCGGTACACCCTTCTTTTGATTGTATTCTCTCCGTAGGTGCGTTACTACCAGGTCTAGCTACACCCCAGGGCAGTGCAGACACGTTCTGACATTTCTGTACTGGTTAGCAATAATTAGCTCGCTCAGTTTGGCGGTAAAAACAAAAACATCGTCCCCGCACGTAAGCGTTAAGACAACAAGCAGATGAATCCAGGATTGTATTTGTTTTTAAGCATGGAATGGAGGGTGAATTTGTCGGGCTGCCAATGTAGGAGCGAACAATTTTCCTTCTGTCTCTAATATCGGAAGCTCTTTTTGAATTTGCCAGTGCTTTCTGGCATCGTTATCACCGAAGAATAAGTTTCGAGTGAATGTCCAACAGCATCGTCCAATCTCCTGGCAAGAAAAAGTAGATAATAATTTTCCGGAAAGGATTCAAGATTCTAGATTCTAGACGGCAAAAACCCATGACAAGGCTGCTTGTCCAAACCAGGATGGATGCCACCCGCCACCCGGATATCATGATTCCACATCCGCGGGCAGGATATCGTACGGACTGGCCGGCCGGCTTACGTCAATACATCATGTAAGTCGCCACAATCGAACTAAGTGTCGATTAATGGATTGGTATTGATGCATAAGTAGCTCCATCTCGCGAACTGCAAAACAAATGTAAAGACTGGACTTGTTTAATGTTACCGAGCAACGATTCCCTCTACAATTTACCCTGAGGGAAGTCATGTCTAAGCGAGATATTCACTGTATCAAGTCATGCCACTTCCGTTGGCTGGTTGGTTATTGGCTTTACGACACATCGGCCGTTGAGTCATGTAGCGTCGCTAATCTCTCACACCGATTGGTCGCGGGCGAAGAGTGGCGACGGGTGAGACTCGAACCGGGAATCTCTCGATTGTGAGACGAGTAACTTACCCCTAGACCACTCGTCCCCCATGCCACTTCCGTCGAACAGACGATCTCCGCCCCTGAAGTCACGCAATTAGCGATGGATTTTTCTGATAATCGTAAGAGACATTGATGCTTTCATATAAGACATGCATGTTAAGAACATATTGGAATTGTGTAGTTATGAAATGGCGGAGTTAAAATATTGTCATGGATACACACCATTTCCGTACTCGTATATTGAGGCGTATAATTTCAGTTGCCGTAAAGTATTTATCTTTGTACTCCACGGATCCTGATATCGCGCCATTTTGTGGATCCAACTGGGTGAGCTGGATCGGTGGGGTACCGTGTTCCAAGCTGGCTTTGGGTAGAATGATGTATTGGGAGGTCATTGAGAATTCCCATCAGAATAACACCGACGTTTATATTTCCTTTGTGATCACGAAGTGACGCCAGAAACGGTTGGTTATAGCAAATGCTTTGCCTGCACATCATTTAGATAGCAAGACATAATACGATTCGGCGTCAGTAAGCAGTATGCGATCCAACATCAGTGGGCAGCATACGAGCCAACAGCAGTGGGCCGCATACGGTGTATATTGGATCGCATATAGGCGATCCAATATCATTACGCAGTGGTAGGAAGTAGGCGATCCTGGATCAATGGGCATGAATATATATTAGTTTAGGTTGTTTTTTTCTGTCATTGTACGTTATCCTTAAATATAGATCACCCAGCCCAAATTACATTCTTCCACACCTTCGCAATAATTATGCATGGGGGCAATGGAAACACGTATTTGCATTGTTTCAAAAATACTTTCTGACGGTTAAAAAAATGTTATGTGAATACATTTGGTGTTCTCTGCGGGACTTGGCTACTTCTTGATATATTGTTGCTTCGTGAAGTCCTTATGTCCAAAACTTAGTCATTTCCGCAAACAAATGATACAAAATTAATCAATATCAGATCCGAAGATACGAAAACGTTTGCGTCTTACCCAGAACTGAAGGAGAGGCTGAGTATATACATTAGCCAACGGTTGGGAAGATCCACTGCCCGGGACTCGTGGCACTCATCTATATACTCACGTAGGATATCATCGGCAGGTCGAAAGCGGCCGCCACGCTCGCCTCGATCAGGCAGGATTCCTCGGGGCCGAAGAACGCCACCGTGCCGTTGCAGATCATCTGCGTGAGGTGGCGCGTGCCGATCCGTGTGTCGCCCTCCGTGTCGGCGTAGGTCAGCTGCAGCTGGTGCCCGACCAGCAGGTCGGTGCTGTTGTTGATCTTGTCGACGGCGTACGAGATGGCGCCGCTGATGATCAGGCCCAGCTTGTCGCGCGTGCCCTTCAGCGCAGTCAGGTAGCCGATCGGGATCGCGTCGCCGGCGCAGCCGTCGGGCAGCAGCGCGCCGGCGGCCGCCATCAGCAGCAGCAGCGGCAGCTGGCGGCAGCGCATCGCCGGCAGCGGCTCGCGCCAGTGCCGCTCACGCCGGCGCCGTCACGCTCATCTCACGCGCGCGCGCACCGCCCACGCCCTCCCGCCGCCGCGATTGTCGCCGCACCACTGTGTTTCATGAGTGGCGGCAGCCGGCAGGCGCGCTCGCCATCTCGCGGGCGGACGGCGCGACGGCGACAGTGGCGACGCCAGGCGGCCGACGGTGGAAGTGCGGGGTCAGCCACCCGGCCGTTTGGGCCCGCGAGTGGCGGTCGGCCGCTCGTTTCCGGCGCTGTGAGCAGCCAAAACAAACTGGGTGAAGTGGTTGTCTGAGGTCAGAAAAAGGTGCCGGAGTTGGTGCGTGAACGGTGGCTCCGGCGGTGTGCCGAAGCGCTTGGCGGCTATCGCGCCTTCATGCTACCACACGGGAGCTCGTGATCGCTGACAAACAATATGCTGCGCGTCACGGCATTCCTGCATACACAGAGCATGCAGGTATGCGGCGGTGTTGATCATCATTTGCCTAGTGTTTATTTACGTTTTCTCCGCAACTCACCGCAAGTACGGGGCTCTTGGTGGTTCCCGACCCGTGAGTGTGCGGATTATCTTTTCTCCTCATGAAGTAGGAGAGAGTGGTACCATGACTTTCAGAGAGAAGTGCAGGCCAATATCAAAGGAGATTGTCATCCAAATTGTCATCTGAAGGAGATTGATAATAAACCATGCATGTCATGTCACACCACCCCGCAGCGACTAAAACCGACACTTTCAATTACGTAGCTAATAATTCCGCTTCCAAATAAGATTTCGATATGAAGCATTCATCACTGAACGTGCAAATTGCGTTAATAGCCAAAAATTGCGCTAAAGCCCATTCCCTCCATGTGAAAATATAGATATTTCGAACTCAGATTACTGAAAGGTATCCGTGGGTTCCAGGAAAAGATCGTGGGATTCAGTGGTCGATGAGCAAATGTCCGCCTTCCTCTTTCCTAGCGTTGAAAATGTTGATTATGCTGGTGTTATCTCTTCATTTTCTCCTAAGATATTTGGAGGATGATAACATAAGAGTGAACAAAAGATGATTCATGCTGTTGCACGGGTGACGCAAGCTAACAAACACAACTGCTGATCTCACACCATTGTCTGAAACTGCGAAGGTGAATGCCAATGGTCTTACGGTAATCTTCGCTCAACATTATTAGTTCGTAGGAAGCTACACCGTACCATCTTGCAGACATGTGCTTGGACGCCATTATTATCATGTTGACTTATTGCACTTTTAAAATGTTGTGTAAAACCGGCTTTGATTTTAGGGGTAATCCAGGCAAGAAAAACACCACCCGCAGCGCCGGAGATAAAAACTTGCTTCTTTGGCATGGCACACACCATACAATATCGAACCCAGTGTGGTATGTGAACTGATACGCACAAATATCTGTGTCATGCAGCGTCCTCTCCACTCTCCCCATGTAATTAATACATGGTGGTAGTGGCTGTACCAGGAGGAAACTGGGGGCATGTCCTCCATCTCGGAAGGCCATGTGACGCCCCTTCGGCCCGATGAAGGCTCCCCTTCACGAGGCTTCACCCCCCTCCCCTCCCCTCCCACACTGAGCAACGAGCTTTGCGGCAGACGGCACACCTTAGAGTAGAAAATGAGTCCCTCCAGAGAAAATGTCGCCCCTTCAGAATAATTGCTTCCCATCCGATCGAAAATCCTGTGTCAGCTACTCCGTGGTGGTATTATAGCATATAGCATGACATCAGACAGACTTAGTCAGTATGGTATCATGAATATGCATGCAGCTATGCACCAATGAGAACAGTGTGCTTGCACAAGATGTCTAATCACATCAACATCCACTTATCTTTTGTGACCCTCCCGGATACCACTGGATAATGCGGGACTGTGCAAAACGATAGTCAAGCAAGCTGTCGGGATTCAGAGTTTTACCAAAAAGAGTTCAGAAATGTCACGTGACAGAAAAACATCAAGGAAGCCCAATTCACCCTCACCCACATGCTTAGGAAAAAGTTTAAAAGCCACATGATAGTAAAACAATGCAATACGCATCAACTTCGCCACAGCTGAAGCCAAGCCTTCGTGCCAATTTTGCTGGGCCTATCAAATATATGTTGCATTCCACCCACCAGCAAAAACGACAACTGCAGAATCGACACGTCCTTCCACTTGTATATAGCGGTTCGCGGTCACGTGTAGCCACAAGGCCACACTGCATGTACGGCAAGTACAGCCGGCCGAGGCTGGAACACCGCCAGGAAGCGCTGCTTCCAACTGTCACGCGCTGCCACCAGGCGCACAGTCCTCGTCCTTAGGCAGCTGCCACAGGCTGGCCGTGTCCTCGACCGAGTTCGGCCAGCTCGGACCGCGGAGCGCCACGTCAGTAGTACACTACACGTCAGTAGTACACTACACGTCAGTAGCATACTACACGTCAGTAGTACACTACACGTCAGTAGTACACTACACGTCAGTAGTACACTACATGTCAGTAGTACACTACACGTCAGTAGTACACTACACGTCAGTAGTACACTACACGTCAGTAGTACACTACACGTCAGTAGTACACTACACGTCAGTAGCATACTACACGTCAGTAGTACACTACACGTCAGTAGTACACTACACGTCAGTAGTACACTACACGTCAGTAGTACACTACACGTCAGTAGTACACTACACGTCAGTAGTACACTACACGTCAGTAGCATACTACACGTCTACACGTCAGTAGTACACTACACGTCAGTAGTACACTACACGTCAGTAGTACACTACACGTCAGTAGCATACTACACGTCAGTAGTACACTACACGTCAGTAGTACACTACACGTCAGTAGTACACTACACGTCAGTAGTACACTACACGTCAGTAGTACACTACACGTCAGTAGTACACTACACGTCAGTAGTACACTACACGTCAGTAGTAGTCAGTAGTACACTACACGTCAGTAGTACACTACACGTCAGTAGTACACTACACGTCAGTAGTACACTACACGTCAGTAGTACACTACACGTCAGTAGTACACTACACGTCAGTAGTACACTACACGTCAGTAGTACACTACACGTCAGTAGTACACTACACGTCAGTAGTACACTACACGTCAGTAGTACACTACATGTCAGTAGTACACTACACGTCGGTAGGCTCGTCCGTCTTGCCGACGGCGGCCGACGGGCGAGCCGCCTGGGTCCGACTGCTCACAGACGAGCCGCCTGGGTCCGACGGCTGCTGGCGAGCGAGCCGCCTGGGTCCGACGGGCGAGCCGCCTGGATCCGACTGCTCACGGGCGAGCCGCCTGGATCCGACTGCTCACAGACGAGCCGCCTGGGTCCGACGGCTGCTGGCGAGCGAGCCGCCTGGGTCCGACGGGCGAGCCGCCTGCCTGTGTCCGACGATGGCGGACGGGCGAGCCGCCTGGGTCCGAAAGCGGCTGACGGGCGAGCCGCCTGGGTCCGACGACGGCCGACAGCGCCAGTGGGCAACGGGTCGCACGCTTTGGAAGCGCAGGTTGGCAGTTTGGCAGCGCATGCGGAAACAGTCAACACCATTAGCCACATTGCCAACAGATCCCAAGTGAGCAGCACACGAGGATGCTCGACACATGCCTTACAATTAATCGTCAGTCGTCACTGATGCCATCACCAGTACTCACATGAGCCATATTCCTCAGCTCAGCCAGCTTGCGACATCACAGTCGCCAATCATGCAATCTCGAAACACGCCAATGTATGGCTGGGTGTCGGGAGGTTAATCACCAGACTTCAACGTAGCTGTTGTACATTTTATAAGTAACTAATAAATAAATAAGTACATGCTACCGGTGTAATTGCGAAAAATATGGGAGGCAACTTGCTTACAGTTTTCTTAAGCCGATCGCCCCCGAAACCTGAAAACGGCGCCCGTACACTTCGACGGATCTGTATACGAAGAATCGGTACTACTGCGTGATCGGAACTTCTTTCTTTTCGGTACAGAAAGGTTGTTTGTTTATAAATATCGCCATCTTTTGTTACCCACCCGCCCAACGTCACGCGGGCGACGTGCAAAAGTAGGTGTTCTGGAAACAGAGCGTGCTAAGCATACAATGTTGATACCAATAGCTGTTATCAGGTGAACTGGCTTTAGCCAGGCCAAAAACTGCTTGTTGAGACTTTGAGGTGGTTTTACACGAGTACATTTCCGCCCCACGAAGAGTCACAGTGACACTTGGAACTGGTCTCAGTTGAGCATGGCTGTTTAAATTGAGACCAGTTGCTGTTTTCATATGATTGGTTTCACTTGATACCAATTGCTGTTTTTAGGGTGACTGGCTTCACTTGAAACCAAAAAAAATATCCTTTTTGAGTCTTGAAAGTGGTTTCACATGAGCATATTTGGAAGTCTCAACGCACTGGCGTTCTCTTCTGAGAATGGTTTTCTCAGCATATCGCGACCAGAATTTTCGCTTTGTGTGGTCTGATTTGAATAGGGAAAATGAAAACGTCTGCTATTCTCAGAGAATAGCAGACGTTCTCATATTTTTATAACAACAGGCTTATGACATTTATACATTTGTTGCACAATTATTCTTTATTTTGTTTTATTATATTTTTTTCTCATATTTATCATAAGTATGCAGCAAAGCCAGCCATTATTCATCGTAGGACATAGCATACTGACAACATTTAATTTTGCCTGTACTTTATACACCGCGTTGGTCAGAATGATCCTGCCGATGGAGAGCAAGCTTATCTTCAACTTCTGTCACGAAGTATAGTTGTCAGGTGGCATCCGGATACATTCATTTCTTCAAAGACTGTCTCCAGTGCACCAGGAAAATAACGGTGTGTGCCATACTCTCGGTCAATGTTGGCATCACGCTCCATAGACTGCATATGAGCAGGAGCCGGTGATTCAAATTGCGTAGATTCAGCACCAGGCACTCGATAAGGGGACGCACTCGTCACCTTTGAGCGCACCGAAGTTTCACCGGCCCACATCTAGTATTCATCCGTAACAACACACGGAATTGGCGATTGACAGGATTCCTCAAGCAACCCAGATTGGTCAATCAAGGGAGTAGCATAACCGTCACACGCCACAATAAAAAAACACCAAAAACAGCCACAGCTGAACCACTATCAACGGACCGGTCACACGTTCCGCCCTATCACACTGGGACCCAGGACCCTGTAACCCTGCACTTACAGGGTCAACGAAGCGGGACTTAAGACGAATGTGATGCACCGAAATCGTTGTCCTTGCACCCTCTAGACTGACCCTGTAATTCAATGCACGAACCCCCGCGGCAACAGCAGTACATTCCCAGACCCGGAAAATTTGAATAAATAAATGTATATAAATAACATAAAGATATATTCATATATATATATATGTAGTAATAAACAAAATACATGTAGGATACACTTGCAGTACCGCGCTTTTTCGTGACAATCCTCTAGATTATATGCTTCGCCACTCAGTTGCTTTTGAACAGTTGCTCATTCTTCCGGCTGTGTGCATCCGACACTAGCAAAGTAAGTCGCCAGGCCTGGTGCAAAGTTTCGCACAAGCGATCAACATACTTTGCCACGTCTGATTGCTCTCAAGTTCATGTATTTCCTGTTGCAAATGTTTGATCAACTCTAAATCTGATGGAAATTGTAAAGATTGTAAATGTAATGTAAATGGTAAATATATTTATTTCAGTTGATCATCTCTCGTCATGTTTCCCACCTTCAGAAGAGCCACATCAAAAAGGCGACTGTCATCTGCCATTATTTGAACCCTATAGTTATCTCGCAGTGCAAGTTAGACAACCACCCCATGACAGATGACCTAGAGAGGTCATCGTTCGTTCCCAACATCACCAACTTCCTCAGACGGATCAAGAAAAACCTCCAATGACTCGACTGGTTGACGCCTCGGAATGTGCAGAGCTAGCCGGCAGTTTAGCTCTGAATGCTTACCTGAGAAAGCCAAACGAATGCAGACCAGCAGAACCTAGTGACGACTGCTGAGGGCCTCTGGACAGGCTCCATTCCAAGCTCCACTCCATTCCTGAATACCTGCATATATCTGAAGATATTCAACAAACCTTTCAAATGATTTCCGTTCATTAAAACTGGGAATTCCCGCAACACATGAACCTAATGTGTTCATGCTCATACAAGCTACTGTTGAGTCCTCGCCGGCAACTTTCCTCTGCATTCATCAGTTTATCAGCAATAATACAAATCGCGTGTGAGAAATCACAGACAGTCGGTCAGCATGTCAATGTTCCCTCCGACCGCCCTGCGTACAGTTCATTAGCAGTGACAATGATTAGCGTACTGGCATTCACGATGCAGTACATTCTGGCAACTGGCTACCACGAAAAGGCCAATCTACTACCCGGCTGTCAATGCCAATAATCCACCAGCAGTAGTTCCTTCTTCACTCACGCACATTCCTGTTTGCCTTCCGCAACTAAAACTTTGTCCTCCTCATCTCCACGAAAGAGCCCCAACTTGGCATCTGAATTCGCCTCCGGGTCCGGCACCCTAGGACCAATTTTCACCGACTTCTTAAACGCGAAATTATTGAACCTGGCCGACTCGCGGGGAAGCGCTGCGGAACGGCGGCGCCAAGGTGGGGCTGGCCTGGGCTGTGCACACCTCCGTGCCGGTGTAAAATGCGGCAGTCTGCGGGTCGTGTCGCTATGACGGGCCGTCCTGCCGCGTCGGCAGGGGTGGTCGGCCGCCGCGCGGTCACGTACTGGGCCGGCTCGGCCGGTCTGTGGTTTGGCCGGCGCGGCCGCCCATGACCGCTCACCTGGCGGCTGTTGGCGCGGCGGCGGCCGACACTGACGCATCGACACTGCACTCCGGTCAGCGCGGTCCTGCCGACACGGTCCTACCGACACGGTCCTACCGACACGGTCCTGCCGACACGGTCCTAGCGACACGGTCCCACCGACACGGTCCTACCGACACGGTCCTGCCGACACGGTCCTACCGACACGGTCCTGCCGACACGGTCCTGCCGACACGGTCCTACCGACACGGTCCCACCGACACGGTCCTAACGACACGGTCCTACCGACACGGTCCTACCGACACGGTCCTACCGACACGGTCCTACCGACACGGTCTTACCGACACGGTCATACCGACACGGTCCTACCGACACGGTCCTGCCGACACGGTCCTACCGACACGGTCCTACCGACACGGTCCTGCCGACACGGTCCTGCCGATACGGTCCTACCGACACGGTCATACCGACACGGTCATACCGACGGGGTCCTACCGACGCGGTCCTGCCGATACGGTCCTGCCGACACGGTCCTACCGACACGGTCCTACCGGCACGGTCCTACCGACACGGTCCAACCGACACGGTCCTACCGACACGGTCCTACCGACACGGTCCTACCGACACGGTCCTACCGACACGGTCCTACCGACACGGTCCTACCGACACGGTCCTACCGACACGGTCCTACCGACACGGTCCTACCGACACGGTCCTGCCGACACGGTCCTACCGACGCGGTCCTACCGACACGGTCCTACCGACACGGTCCTGCCGACACGGTCCTACCGACACGGTCCTACCGACACGGTGCCGCGCTGTCGTGGCGCGAAGCGGGTCAGGACTGACACGGCACAGGCTGGGTTAGGACTGACACGGCACAGGCTGGGTTAGGACTGACACGACACAGGTCGAGTCAGGACTGACACGACACATTTCAAGACTGACACGACATAGGCTGAGTTAGGGCTGACACAGACCGGATCAGTCCTGACACAACACAGGCTGGGTCAGTCCTGACACAACACAGGCTGGGTCAGGACTGACACGATACAGACTGGGTGGGGACTGACACGACATGGGCTGAGTCAGGACTGACACGATACAGGCTGGTCAGGACTGATACGATACGGGCTGGTTCAGGACTGACACGATACAGGCTGGTCAGGACTGACACGGGCCGTGTCAGGACTGACACGATACAGGCTGGTCAGGACTGACACAGGCCGGGTCAGTATTGACACGACACAGGCTGGGTCAGGACTGACACAACACATGCCGGGTAGATAGGCATTGGTAGGTGTGTAGGATTTGAAACAACGGATAGTTTCTTTGGAAATTAGCATGCAATGTTGGTTGGGGTGTTAAGCATTTTTTCGTCCCGACTTACAGCATCTTCCCTTTAGAGGCTTACCCCAGGTGGGCCCACTGTGTCCCCTATTAAGTTTGAACACTATGAGTTTATGACTTTATGACACAGTATGAGCCAGTCCTGGCAAGACAGAGGCCGGGTCACTCCTGATGACACAGGCCGTGCCATTCCTGATGACACAGGCCGTGCCATTCCTGATGCAACCCTGCGTCCCTTTCAGACGGTATCGGATGAGGCGTCCGATACCGACAGACTTTGAAGTACACGACGGATCATGACCCAACCTCATAGATCCTGACGTACTCTAGTAGATCCGGAGATCCACGGCCAGCCCCCTCGCACCGACCGATCCTGACCATCTCCAACAGACCAACATTGCTTGACATCTTGGCGTTTGCTGTTAAGCCGAGTTGTTCTCTTCTGGCAAACATTGACCTTCTGCAATGGGGCATGACCTTTTCCGGACGCAACCTCGCTCGCAATGTTCCCTGATCTGTCCCCACTGCGCATCCCTTCCACGACACACATCAACCGTGGCTGACGCACGCACACCGACTTGGCACACTGTACGTCACACCTGGCCTGGCACGTGGCACCTGGCACACTGCACCTGACCTGGCCTATACCCGACACACTGCACGGTGCACCTAGCCTACACCTGGCACGCTACACCTTTCACCTTTTCGACAGCTAGATCATTCGTGCTAATGCAAATACATATACTTGGAAGATCTTTTACTTGCACTGACAGGACCGAACCACCTGTCAGTTTGCCCAGTAATTCCATGACACAGCCTGATCTTTACTAAAAGAAGCTGACCTTTTCTGGTGCCGCCGGCACGGGTCTAAGAAATAACCGAGGTGGTGGCAAACTATGAAGGTCCTCTTCTGCATTTCGTGACCTGAAGCGTTCCTGTAATTACCAATTGAATTGGATGTAAGTTATGAGTTGAATTAGAAGGTACTGATGCACGTTAATTTGGTTGGCAACGTGGACTACATTACGTTGTGATGCAATCGCTTGCATGCGCGATGTTACAAACGCAATTTTCGAACTTTTCGTGTTAATCGGATCAAAAAGCGCATCGGCCTATCTTGTATAACAGCAAATTGTAAGTAGAATTCATCTGACACCATCGTGACGTGTACGAGACTGGACAGCACAATTCATCGCTGGAAGAATGACGAGTAAGTCCTGTCCCGTGTGTATGAGCTGTCCTGTTACGATGACTGGTCTGCACGGTGTCGTTTACTACCTGTCGTTTACTAAATTGCACTTTTAGCACTTGCCTTGCCCATCCAGCCCCTCCAGTGTCGCTTGCTACTAGCTGACTTGATATATATTCCATACCAGGGCTGCATAGAGCACCGCGGTATGGAAAATATTTCAAGTGCGAATGTTGCAATCCCGTGTCTAGGTACTTGTTTCACTGCCGCTACTGTATTTGCCACTGGCGGCAAATTCGCGCCAACGTTGTTGATGCATGTAATTACTGCTGCCGGCCGGGCCGCCCCCGTCGTTGCATCTATCAAACGTAACTGCAGCGTGATGCTAATGCCGTCCACCTTCCTGGTACGGACATGACTGCTCGACGTCGCCGCACCGAACTGTACTCCTCCTGTCGCCATTTGCCTGGTATTCTCGGCAAGTGGCGAGAATACCCGGCATTTGCCTGTTGGCCTCAAATCTCCACCTCCCGATATACGTGACAAGCGCCCCGTCAGTTTGGAAAGGAGTTGACAGGCAACAGGAACTGGCCGACTAAAATGCATTACTTCTTGGTCACTGCATGACTATATATACCAACACGCAAGCACGCACCCCCACCCACCCACACATACATACATATTTATATATATGTATATATGTATGAATACGGATTAATGATGAAAACAAGCAAGCTATGTCGAGATGACATTGGTGTAGATGCTGCAATCTCAAACAGTACTCGTCACTTCAAGTACAAAGCACAAAGGCAGAGCATATCCAGCATGTCACGGAGCAGCTCACTTTCTGTCACCAAAGTAAAGTGGTAAATCGTTCGCGGTTCTTCGCGCGCCCGTCGCGCCTGCTCGTCGCCTTCGACGAGCCCTCGGCCAGCCTGCCGGCTTCTACAGAGCTCAGTCCGGTCTGATGCCGCCCTTCCAGCGGGACGGAAACATCACCGTACCAGTGCAGAGCGCCTCCGACGGTCGCCGTCCAGGAGGTCCGGAAACAGTGCCACTGAGGCGCTGTCTTTAGATCGCCCGTCGTTGGTACGGCGATGCAGATCTTCCGAGGTGGAGACAGGAGCGGGACCGGCGAGTGAAATATCTAGTGCCGAGTCGGGTTCAAGGTGAGATGGAGAAGTGAGAAGAGATAAGTCAGGAGCGAAAACAAAGGCAGAACGCAGAAGGCAACGAAGGCAGAACCGCCTAGCGCAGGGGGATTAAGATTCCCCACCTCCTAAGGTTTGAAAACCAAATCTACCTGCGTAGAAAGTCAGAACATCAGTGCATAGAGAACTTTTTCAGTTTTGAAAATCGCCTTCCTCATTTCACGTGAATATGACAACAAAAACAAGATTAAAATACTCGCATTATACGCATTTGCAAGTTCAACAAACCCGGGAATATAATCTCTTATAGGGTTTGTGGATGAAGCGTCTGCGAAAATACATTGCTTCCTTTTCTAACACGACTGAATTCAGTGGAAGGTCGGTGCTTACAGATTCGCCGATGCATTTTTTCTTCAGATACAAGCCCCCAAAAGATAAACTTGCCAAAAGCTGAATCGAGTTAAGTCATGGTCCGAACATCTGTGCTGCTGCCATCACGCCTGTCCGCCTGTCAAACCTGTGCGGTTGTGAACGTGGCCTGGTGTACGGTGTCTGGGAAACGAGAGCGCACACCCTCCTCCCACAACCCCCTCCCCCCCCCTCCGCGTAACGATCGCCTCCGTCGGGGTCCAACATTGCGCGGCAGCACTACGGCCACGCCACAGACGACAGAGGTCAATATTTGCCTTCGTCCACCGTGTGTTGACATATGCCTACCGCAAGGGGAACAGTCACTCACAATCGCCGTCCAGATATCTCATGACAAGGGATAGGATGCGGGAACATTAGCCAACCGGGTAGATTATATGCAACGCATGTGTAATTTAGCTCACTCATACGTGTCCATGCATCACGCAGCAGGATCTCCACAGTGATTGCTAGAAGTTTCGAATGCGCTGGAGATCAGGTGCTCTGTGGGTCTGCGCTACAGAGGGATAGGGCCGTGTGAGCAAACTCGCGAAGTGTTCTCCTTTTTGAAAGAAACTTAGTCTGAATTATCTCTCGGGCCGTTTTATGGACCAGTGTCCTATGCTGAGTAAAACACAACACAACTCCACAACGCGCCGCTCCATCCACACCATCAAACGACATCAAATCAACATACCACATCGAACCAACATACACATCGAACCAACATTAGACACATGGAACCCATTAAGTCAGTCACACCGACAAAAGGAAGTCATCCTCGCTAGACGTAAAACGTGCTGCACAAACCATGCACAACCTCAACTAAAGGGTGACCACTTTGCAGCACCTTTATGAAATTAAAACACGCCGTACTAACTCCACACACAACAATGTATGAACGCATGTTATTACTGCTAAGGGGGGCGGGGATGGCCGAGTGGTTAAGGTGTCGGGCTATGGGTACCAAAGGTCCCGGGTTCGACTCTAGCGCCACTCAGGACATTTCCCAATCCCGCGGCCCACCGGCGAAACAGTGTGAGCGGCGCCATTAGCCGTGAATGTGCATAAAGTGTGTCGTGAACCAACCAATAAACAACAAACAAAAAAACTATTGCTAAGGACTAACACACGGCAGTCGGCGTGATAGGTGGTGTGGCGAATTACCCCTCTGGCCGCGCAGTAAGGAACCCTCGGTGTTGTTCGACAAGAGTAGGCTAATGCCGGCACCCTGACAAAATCAAATTTCCTGCCAACCCTTCCCTGCCACAATGCAAATTATCTTGTACGTAGTTCAGAAATGCCCGTATTTCCTGGTCACTGACTGTGGATATATTTAGAGCAAAGTTGATCTTCAAGATCTAGGAACGACTCAATGTTAGACAAAATTGTAAGTATTAATTGTGACGTTTCAGCCACATGACATTGTCAAACAATGACCCATCTTTTACTATATCCACAAATTATCCTGCCCAAGAGTAAAGCAAACTCAACTCTAAGTATCTGGGACATGCCCCCTCCCTCTTCAGCACTTTAACGTCACATGCACTACAGCGCAAAACTTTCAACTTCAGTGCAATCGTGCCTTGAACTTGCTTGCAAAACGCACCAGCTTCAAAGGCGGCACAAGTCACCTCCATGGTTTGGCGTGCTTCTACACACACTTGCCCCACCCGCGCCGCCAAGCGGCGCTTGTTGGGTGAGCCCCGGCCGCACCACCCTGTCCAGCAATTCTGGTTCAAGGGCACAATTTTGACCGCGGTGTACGTGCCGCCGCATCGACACGGCCGCCACGTCGACCGTCGCCGCCTCCGCGGCCTTGTGGGCCCAGTTGCCAACTGACCCTCCCAGGCCGGGGCTACGCGAGCGGGTGAAGCGACACTTGACGGGACAGCTGGGGGGCCGGTGCAGACCGGCACACCACAGCGGGTGAAGCGACACTTGACGGGACGGCTGGGGGGCCGGTGCAGACCGGCACACCACGGGTGAAGGACACTTGACGGGGACGGGCGGGGGCCCGGGGCCGACCGGCACACCACAGCGGGTGAAGCGACACTTGACGGGACGGCTGGGGGGCCGATGCAGACCGGCACACCACAGCGGGTGAAGCGACACTTGACGGGACGGCTGGGGGGCCGATGCAGATCGGCACACCACAGCGGGTGAAGCGACACTTGACGGGACGGCTGGGGGGCCGGTGCAGACCGGCACACCACAGCGGGTGAAGCGACACTTGACGGGACGGCTGGGGGGCCGATGCAGATCGGCACACCACAGCGGGTGAAGCGACACTTGACGGGACGGCTGGGGGGCCGGTGCAGACCGGCACACCACAGCGGGTGAAGCGACACTTGACGGGACGGCTGGGGGGCCGATGCAGATCGGCACACCACAGCGGGTGAAGCGACACTTGACGGGACGGCTGGGGGGCCGGTGCAGACCGGCACACCACAGCGGGTGAAGCGACACTTGACGGGACAGCTGGGGGGCCGGTGCAGACCGGCACACCACAGCGGGTGAAGCGACACTTGACGGGACGGCTGGGGGGCCGATGCAGATCGGCACACCACAGCGGGTGAAGCGACACTTGACGGGACGGCTGGGGGGCGGGTGTAGACCGGCACACCACAGCGGGTGAAGCGACACTTGACGGGACGGCTGGGGGGCCGATGCAGACCGGCACACCACAGCGGGTGAAGCGACACTTGACGGGACGGCTGGGGGGCCGGTGCAGACCGGCACACCACAGCGGGTGAAGCGACACTTGACGGGACAGCTGGGGGGCGGGTGTAGACCGGCACACCACAGCTGAGCCATCGGGGCGGCAACGAGCCGGCTGCCACATCGATGCCGTCACGTTCGCTTGAGCTTGTGGAAGGTGCACCCACTTCATCGCCGCCTCAGAAGCATCATTGCGCGACACAGATGAGTAACCGGAGCCGCAATGCACCGAGCGGATGCAGTCGTAATGAGTAGCGTTCCGGAACGCGTTCGGGTGATGCGAATCTTCACTTGCGCTTTGACGCTCTCTGGTTTCCAATTCACGTTCAAGCCGCTATTCGACAACCGGTAATTGCTTTTCCGCCCGCTTCCACGGAATTGGCGATGTCAGTGCGATGCACCACCAACATCAGAAACACACGCGACACAGAAACACCCGACGCCATCGGCGGTCGAGTGAAGTGAAACATGGAAGACTTTGCCGTCTCTTCACACGTTTTAGCCGGTTACACTCTTTTACCATACTTGTTTTCTACAAGGGGTCCGTATGTTTACATGATCTATTACGCACAGTACAGGAGCATGAGCTTACCATGTAGGCCCAACACAAGTGATCCAGTTGCACAAGTGATGCAACAAAATCGTTGAATAGCGATGGAAAGCACTACTTAAAAAATCAACAGGTGATTCCACGACTCAGTGTGCCATAATTCAGAGCAGAAATGAGCATCCATCCAGTCTTCCAGAAAGCGCTGCTCTTTATGACCACCCATACATACACTGGTTGATCTAAGGGAGCCATAAGAGTCATGCCCTCCTCTCCACCCCGCCCACATGCCATTTTGGCGGAAATGTTGCATAAAAATGACATATAAAATATAAAAATATTTTGAGGGATAAATGTTATTTAAGCGGACTGGATGAATGCTCAATGACTGGGTGGCTGTTCAAATCAGACGACTTTTGTCTGAAATCGGAGTGTATTTGTATCCCTTCACCCGGTTCAAAAACAGGATTCAGAGTCCGTCTTTGCATTCCTACGTGCACGACAGGCTTCCACGCCATTCACCGACCTGGTGAATGCACTAATCATCCGACAGACATCACAGACTGCGATCATCTCTTCAGTTAGCGACATGTGTCGATGAACCCAACTGGTGTCTTGTACAACGCCCCCTTCACCAAATCGACTGGCCAGCTCGGAGTCAGAGTCTGAATCAGAATGTATTCGAAACACCAACAAGTCATGAAGGGCCCATCGAGGACGGACGGATGCAACGCGAATCGCACCAGCTCAGGGTCAACTCATTGGAGGGCTCGGCTCGCTATTGGTGTACCGCACCATCTCAAGGTCAAACCGTTTGAGGACTCGGCTTGTTGTTGGCGTACCACACCAGTTCAGGGTCAAACCATTGGAGGGCTGGATACGCTGTTGGTGTACCGCACCAGCCCAGGGCCAAACCGTTTGAGGACTCGGCTTGTTGTTGGTGTACCACACGAGCCCAGGGTCAAACCCTCGGGGGTTGGGTTCGCTATTGGTGTACCGCGCCAGTTCAGGTTCAAACCATTGGAGGGCTGGGCACGCTATTAACGCACATACAATAATGGGAACAGAGGCAAACTGATGCGATACAAACGCAAGGACATTGGCAAGCAAGAGGAAAAAGACAGCAGACAAAGAAATCGTGAACACACGGTACACACACAATCCCTACGTTCGATCACAATGATTGGCACAGTTAATTCAGAAATATTGCAGGCCATGATTTGCAAAGTGCAGTCCAGGTGGTCTGCTATGCTAGAGATGACTGATTTACTGCAGTTGCTTGACCTATGTCCTCAAAGGTAACTCATATTATTTTACAATAAAACAACTTTTCAGGACCCAATGTGTGTTCGTCCAATGGCCATGGAAGACTGGTTCGGTACACAACTCGCACAAAAGATAAAAATATTTCATGACTACGAACGCTTACAAAAGCTAAGCACGATTGTATTGCTGCCCAGAACATCCGCTTCAGGGGCGGCGCAGTTTCCTCGGTAGTGCAAATAGTTGCCAGAGATGGAAAATCAACGCAGGTTGAAGTGTTGTACCTGCAGCAGTATCAACGGTCGGAAACAACACGGAAGCTTTGCAGGTCATGATGGCACCAGGGGTGTTATTTGATACATTTTGAAGGAGAAGTTACCCTCAATTTTAGCTTTGCCCCTCCGCCCAATAATTTCAGCTTTTATCATGGAATGTTTCGTTCTCAATCCATATGGGCCTGCCTATTGTCTTCATGCATTTTGCTCCTCAATAATTTTTAGAAATCAACACCAGTGGCTGGTGCATATTACAAACGAATGACGCTCACATTGGGAAGTATTCCAATGCAAACTTTGGGATCCTCCTGGAGAATGGAAAGCTGTAGGGACATCATCAATGATGACCGCATCATCGGTAGGAAGAGAGTCGCGCAGCTGCTTGAAATTCTGAGACTGCCTGAACCACAAAGATGTGATGCGTTAGCTGCGATATCGCACCATTCAAAAGAAACACATATTCATCCACAGGATGGACATCAGCCATCATGTAAGGGGCAATGCATATCTACTTCTTAAAGCACACTTCATCAGTCCCTAATATATTCTTCACCGTGTCTAAAATATTCCTGAATGCACTTCATATACCAAGGGAACATTGGAAGGACCATGAAACCTTAAAATCTACATAAATAATATGAGACAGGTCCGTGGTGCCATGCTTTTCCATAGGTATGGACTTGCTATCCCATGAATCTTCACTGAAGCTAGCTTTACAACATAACTGATTATTCCTTCACGACATGACATGACTTCTTCCAGAAGGTAGGTAAGGAAAACCAGGGCGCACAAGTTTCCGCACGGAGACTGGTTTAACTTGGGGTTCGACGGACTCGACTTGGTGGCGTGCAATGTCGTGCGGCGTGCGGTCGTGCGGTCGTGCGGTCGTGCGGTCGTGCGGTCGTGCGGTCGTGCAGCTCCGCAACTACACCACGTCCTGCACGAGGCAGTGGCACTCGTCCGCACTCGCGACTCCTGGCCGCGCTCATAAAGTTCACAGCCGTATCCGAACACAAACAGGACTTCATCCGACGCCAGCAACGCCACTGCGCGACACCACCCAGCCCACGGTCGAAAGATGTATGGATAGGCAGAATCACGAACGTGCGTCTCGGAGACAGTGGCGGATCCAGGAATTTCCACGGGGGCGCTCGTCTGCAGGGAAGCCACTACGAAAGTCTCAGGAACCACGGGCTGAAAATTCGTTGAGCGGGCGCGGGGACCAAAACATACTGGCGGCCGCCAAAAATACCTATTCCACCGACACGGGCGCCTTTTCCTCCCAATAGAGCGCCCATGCCTATTCCTCCGATACGGGCGCTGAAAACGTTCGTAAACAGGAGGGGGAGTGGTTTCGAGCCTGCTGGGAGGGGCGCCTTTTCCCGGTCAAAGGGGCATCACCTTCCCATGGGGAGGAGCACATTACACCAGTGTCCCCTCCTGCGCCCACCCCTGGTCGGAGAGCAGCCGTAACAATCTCCTTCTACGCTATCTTAACTCTGGCGAACAAAGGCCTTACGGAATATCAAACCTGCGAATAGTTCGTTCTTACGTGTAGCTTCGGGCTAGTCACCTTGTTGTATCATTGTAACACTTAAAACGTAGTGCGTCTCAATCCTACATTGCATTACACACACATTCATATCGCCTAGCACGTCCACAGCTTTGCACTCCTCCATATCTCGGAATCGCAGTGCTTTAATTGCAAACAACACCTCTGAAAGCTGCATTGCCTCAAGCGTGAACAACATCACGACACTACAGTTTGAACGGTAACATCTCGGAACTGTGAAGTCTCGACTGAAAACGACGACAACCCCGCAATAGGCGATCAATGCCGCGGCACTTAACAGGATGGCGGCGGCTCGGCTGTGCGGCACGCCGGCGCCGCCGCAGCACCTCCGTCAGCCGCGCAGCACCTCGGCGCAGATCCGCTGCGGATCCGTCTCGTCGGGCAGCGCCTCCATGGCGTGGCGCACCTTCTGTTCGGGAAACAGCGCCGACAGGTGCCAGAACATGCTGCGCCGCAGCGCCTCCCTGTCGGCCGCCGACGGCTCGGCCGGCGGCGCCGCCGCCGCGTCGCGACCGTACGCCGGGTCGGCCGGAAACGGCGCGCCGAACGCGACGGTGGCGCCGCTCGGCGGCGGCGGCGCGAGGCCGGGGGCAGAGGGCGGCACCGGCGGCGGCGGCCAGGCAGGCGCCAGCTGGGGGTCGGACGTGCTGGCCAGCCGCTGGCGGCCGTACCAGCCGCGCGGCGCCGCCACCGGCGGCGGCGGTGCCGCGACGCCGCCGCGACACGAGTCTGGCGCCGACGCGATGCGCGCCACGCCCGAGTGCTGGTCCGGCCAGCGCGGCGCCAGCAGCCGGCCGGCCAGCAGCCGGTGCCGGCCCAGCTCCGCCTCCAGCTCCAGCACGTAGCGCTCGCGCTGCTGCTCGCTGGCCGGTGCCAGCTGGCGCGCCAGCGGCCGGTGCGCGCGCGCGCTCGGCTCGGCCGTCGGCGGCGGGCAGCGCGCGCTCGGCTCCGACCAGATCCGGCCCAGCTGCAGGTGGTCGAGCCGCTCCGGCTGGTCGGCCGTCCAGCCGGCCGGCTGGTAGACGCGCACGTCGATGGCCACCGGCTGGGCGCGCGCCGGCGCCACGCTCCCCAGGCTGGGACTGAGCCGCGAGTCGAGCCGGTCCGTCTCGGCGGCGGTCGACGTCGGCGGCGGTCGAGACCTGCGCTCGGCCGTCGCCGGGCTGAGTCGGCTCTCGCGGGACAGTCGCCGGTGGCCTGATGGGCACACGGGCGCACGGCTGTACAGTCACACGGTCACACGGTCACATGGTCACACGGTCACATTGTCACACGGTCATACGGTCACAGGGTCACACGGTCACAGGGTCACACGGTCATACGGCCACAGGGTCACACGGTCACACGGTCACATGGTCACACGGTCACATTGTCACACGGTCATACGATCACAGGGTCACACGGTCACAGGGTCACACGGTCATACGGCCACACGGTCACATGGTCACATGGTCACATGGCAACACGGTCACATGCTCACATGGCAACACGGTTACATGGCTACATGGCCACACGGTCACATGGTCACATGGTCACATGGTCACACGGTCACGTGACAACACGGTCGCACCATCATACGGCTGTAGGCAATATGGGGCTAAAATGTACCGCTGATCTTCCAAGTCCGAGGCCATTGCTGCACAACTTCGATATATACTGTTTGTACGTGGCATATTTAATACATGAAGCACACATCACCCAATGGGCAGAAACGTCTCACCCTGCCTAACCAATTGCAGCTTCAGATGCGGTCACGAGATCCATTGCAACTCGCCCGAGACCCGCGGCTACTGACCAGAGACCTGTAGCCACTGACCTCAGATCTGGGGAACTCCGGCTACTGACCCCGGACCTGAGCAGCGCCGGCTATTGACTCGAGGCTCGGATAGCCTCAGCTACTCACCTGAGTCCGGCAGAGATCGCTGACGGGAGGGACTGCGATGGTTATGGTCTACGCCGGGCCGTTCGGGGTGGAAGTACTTGCACTTGTTGCCGTAGGTGCACTTCTGTGGAGAGTTATGACAATGCAGATTATAGCCATGCTACTTGATGCAACCTCGTCTGACGTTATCTTAGTTGCTTATTTGTTCTTAAAATGTCTCTGAGACTGGAATTTGAACCTAACCTCGGGGATTAGTGTCATGTTATCTGATCACGTGCAGCTATTAGGAGTCGTATTACAAACCACAATTAATCTCAGGACCACTACCTTGCGGGTTTTATCACCTACTTTCGGCTGTTTTGGTAATCGCTTTAAACATGTGTACCGTGCACAGTTGCAAGCTAAAGATGAAGTTTAAGACATGGAGTCGGTTTGACTGATGCTCATTATTTGTCCCTGCTGGTGACGCGCCTTTCCGTACGGACACGATGCGTCAGCAGACTTGGGAGTCCTCCGAAGGAAGACATCCAGGGTAGGTCCGTTTCTGCCGAGCGGATCTTCGGGAGGCATGAACCTGCCGGCAGATGAAAACAGAGCCGTGACGATGCAGTCGCAGATGGCGTCAGCCATAGCAAGCTGTGCAGCAGGGTAGTAGTGGACAGTAGCTGCTGGAGATTACGGTCCAAAACATTCGGGGTCACAGGCAGCATACAGAGGAAGTTCGTCTTCTGATCAAGGGTCTTTCCCTTGTACAGCCTCCACACTAAAAGACCTCACAGAGGTCCTCCAGTAGGGAGGCTCTAAAGAGGACGTTTGATTCCCACATAAGCTCGAAGTACAAGACTCCTTGTTCCAGCTGGCATGCATGATGCTCATGTGCTAGCCACACAAGCTCGAAATCCAAGACTCCCCGTTCCAGCAGTTATCCATGATGGCTCTTTGCACAGGAAAGAGGCATCATGCACTTTACACAGACTCGAAGTCCAACACTCCCTATCCCAGCCATCCTGCATGCTGCCCATGGAAGGGCACCATACAGGAAGCTCTGCGTCTGGCTGCGTGACGTCGGCTGCGACGACCCACTGCGACGGTGTCCTGCCCCTCCCTCCCCCGCTCTCGGCCCGTCGACGCGAGGGGCCGCGAGGGGTCTCCGTTCACCTTTCGGCTACCTCCACGCCACCAAACAAGCGGGAGCATTGTGGACATCACCCAGCTGACCTGTTACGCATGGCACGCCCGCGCAACCACTCGCGGTTGTAACGTAGACACCTATCCACGCATGGCATTGAACGTAGTTCGCCCGACTTGTCCGGTCGCTTGCAATACATGACAGCCTACCAGTGTCGTCGAACGTAGATGAGCCGACTTGTAATACATCTGCATATAGAGCAAACGGGTGCCTTTTGATAAAATCATATGTACGTAAGCCGATTTGTAAAACATGCTATCCACCCACACAGTTCTACATGATTCCCCTGCCCTGCGTATAATGCATGCTAGCATACGGCAGCCGGCCTGAAAGCGGTGAGGACAGTCAACCCTTTGTCTGCACGGTAGAGATCGTTCGGTGCTTTTCGGAATGGTTAGTCATAGTGCCAGCGCCATGGCAAAGTCAATCAAGCATTGTATGCCCCACCGACACCCTTCCATTCACAAATGCAATTATATTGCCGAGGAGTAAAGTATCCTAAGTTTGATCAACATCGTCCATCTACTGGGAGACGATCTCCCCTCCCCTGACTTTAGCACCTAAGAGGGCACACCCACTAGGACGTAATACACCAGCTAAGGTAAACGTTTAGTTGCTCTGACATTGTTTGCAAAACACAGTCGAATTAAAGGGGGTGCAAATGACGTTTATGGTCCGACACACCTGTTAGCATATTACCTCTATCACCCTCCCTTTTCTTTTTCCCATTCCCTCTCTCCTTTCCCCCTCCAGTTGGCATAGCCCTTCTTCGAATATTTCTTTGGCTCCAGAAAAGATAACGCGACGCCAAGGCGCTCGTCTCACAACCAAAATGTTCGAGGTTCGAGTCCCATACCAGTCACTACTCTTCTTACGCTGCCGATCGGTGTGAGAGATAGGTGACGCTATATGACGGAACCGGGGAGACAGCCGGGGGACAGTGATGCTGGAAGTCTTCCAAATGTGCTGTCAAATACAATGCATGCATGCATGCGTGTGTGTTCAATATGTTATAGCAGTGTCTATTTGCAGCGCTGCGCTACCCACCCCATACTTCCGTTGATAGCACCTCGTTCACCTTCACTAATTCAACATTGGATGCCGCAGGAGCCAGCTTGACGCGGGTTTAACGTTAAGCGGCCTGACCTTGGCGGGCGACATTTTTCCTGAGCCGATGAGGGAAACGAGTGCTGCAGACCAGAGGCCTTCACGGTCACGGACGTACCGGCCATTCGCGAACGAGTACATCAGAATCCGCTCCTCGATGACCTTCTTGAACTGCTTCTCCTTGTGCAGGTCCCGGTAGTTGTCGTTGGAGACGACGACGCCGTCCTCGTCGTGGGCGGTCTGCAGGATGTACCTGAGAACACGCCGACAGTGTGTGTGTGTGCTGGGACGCGCTGCACTCACAACACTGCCCTGATCTTGCGGCCGATCGAGGCCGGCTGCCGTACCCAGCTGTGCGGCCCGATCAAAGCCGTAAAGTCGCTTTTGTAAGCAGCTGTTGTCACCCATCTAACCTGCCCACCGTTTTACAATTGATTGATTGGTAATGGAACGTAGACTATTATGCAAATGTGCGCCATTTAATATTATAAGTTATATATGGTGATCTTAACATACTATTCATCACCAGCGAACGCTGCAGTGACACATCATTGCAATGGACGTGCTCAGCATGTCAAAAATGAACAAGGTTGCAACATCAATTGCGCCAAGATTGTGTGGATCGTGGGTAGAGTGCTTTACAACAAAGGAGCAAATGGTTCAGGGGACTTATATTCATCTGGACCTTGTGATATACCTATAAAATATCGGAATTAAGTCAGATTAAGGTGGACAACCTAAACGCTGCATGATATTTCACCATTGTGGAGAGCATGGAGCATTCCTCGTCATCACTATGTCTCCATGTCTCTTAAAGTAATTATGACGTACAACGCCCAACTGGTCCATGTCGGCTGCACCCATGTCATGGTAACGTAGCTGGCTGGTTCGTCTGAGCGACCAACGTCTGTAAGCGATCTCGACCGCCACCATCGGCGGCCTCAAATCGCCTCAAATTTAGTCCATCGACTTAACCCTTGCCGTGTAATGATGTGGCGCGTTCAGCTAAGGCAAAATCCTGCCAGTGTTCACGCTACCGTGCGTGATATAACAATTTGCATTAACATTTCTGACACAATGTTATGGGCCCGAGTAGGAGTCATCAACGTCTGCAACGCGCTAATCCTTCCAATGTTTGACCTACCCTGCCAGCTTTGAAGGTTTTAATGTGAGCTATGTGGGGCTGCATGGTAGCTGCTGGAATCCCAGGTGTCAGTTCTCACCACACAAACCCTGAAGTTCTGACCCACGGTGAGAAAAAAAAACATGTGAATCGGATGCATTGTTTCCAGCATAATATGTACCCGAGTCATATCATCATGAACGCATTTTGGCACCCGACACCTCATGTATGCAAAAATTTGGTGACTGACATAAACTGCCTCGGACAGTTTGGGCGTAAGTTTCGCATTTACACATACTCACAGGACTGAACCAAGCCACCTAACTAGACGCATTCACACACTGCCTTCAAAGACACGTCCAAGCACCACATCGATCGCACCCGCAATACATATCGTCACACATCCATATTTATCTACCGTGATCCTGCAACGGTAGTGTCGCTGCATTAAGCTCACAAACTTAATGTACACCACGGCGGAATTGGGCTACGGCCCCGACAGCTACAGACCTGGACATCTCTCCGAGACATGTCACGGGGTGTCGAGTGGTCACATGGTCCTCTAGACATGTCACGGGGTGCACCAGGGGCAGACTGAACACTGAGCTGAGCCGAACTCGCGCATCGGAACCAAACAGTTCGAGCCAAATCACGCGCCGCATATGTCACATACAGATACGGATACAAATACTGATTTTCGCTGAAATAATCTACAATGAATTTACAGTTATTACAGCGTCGCGTTGGAATAATAAAACGGCAGAGCAGAAAAGGTCAAAATCAAAGGACGGTTCCGCCAGTGGCCATGCATGTCATCATAAAATTCAGCAGGGCGAGCAGCAAATCAGTCGGGCCCGGGCGGCACGTCAGGCAGGTGCCGCCGCAGGTGGTGACCGAAGACCGGCGCGGGGAAGCCGCATCAGCCCGGGTGGCAACGAGCTGTACAGCAGTGGCATTCTGCAGTCAGATCGCCTCTTCCCAGTCGCAGTGCGGGACCGGGGGACACACAGGTGTTGCTCCTGACGGATGGTTTGGTCACGAGTCTGCGCCGTGGCGGTGAGATCATGAGCCGACGATGCCATCTCTCCATGACGGTGCACCTCGTGCGCGAGGAACAGGGTGTGGCATGTACCCGGCTAGGTTATCCGCATTGAGCCAGCCCAGTCTCTTCGGCAGATCAGAAATACCTTCACACTTTTTGCGGCCGAAAATTGCTTTTGCTGCGTAGCACATGTTTTTAAAATGCAAAATAGGTTCCTTTTGATCCCGGTACCGTACACAGAAATACAGTAGAGAATACAACAGAGGATCTTCGAGTATAATAATCAGTGTGGAGACGACAGCAGATGGAAGATGCCCCAGATGTAATAGGCCACCGAGAATCCCAAAATAACGCCGAGTCACTTCGGAGACGTGTGAATCCCAGCTGAGCCATCGATCGAAAATTAGTCCGAGATGTTTGCATTACGAAATGGTTGGTAGATTGTGATCGCTAAATCCAAACGTCATATCCGGGAATGAACGCGGATATTGTGGACTACCCAAGAGCATCAGTTCAGTTTTAGCAGCGTAATTTTAAATCAATTTGCTCGAAACCAGATGTCGAGGGAGGCCAAAATTGTTCCTATGTGAGCGACGACGTTTTGAATTTCCGATTCCTTACCATTAACCAAAACGTGTGTCGTCGGCGTTTTGGATAACCACTGGGTCTTCGGCGAGCAGGCTGAGACACAGCAGAGGAGTGGTTCGAAAGATGATCCTTGAAAAACGCTGATGCTGTTGGGAAACAAGGCAAATTTTTTAATGCCACCCAGATGCTGTCAGTGAGGCTGACACCCTGGGTGTGGTTCTGAAGATAAGCCGAAAACCAGAATGTGTCCATGCTGTGGGGACTTAATTCTGACAGCTTTGAGTGGTCCGTCACCTCAAAAGATTTGCTGAAATCCAGCAGGCAGACATGCACCTCCAGCACATGAAGTCCACCACAGTGTGACATCGGACACCCTTCATGGCCACGTGCGGAGGGGATCTGGTCAGGGCGACTTCCGTCGAGTGACGAGGACGGAAACCAAGCTGAGTTGGTGAGAGGAGGTCGTTTTCAGACAGATCATTGTAGAGCTGCTGGTAGACGGCACGGCCTACAAATTTGGTAACGACTAGGACGACGGAAAAACGACGGAAATTGAACGGGCCAGACGGATCACCAGAATTGAAGATAGGATGAACGAGAGAGTGCTTCCAAGAATTAGGAACATCGGATTGTAAACGCTGGAATTATCCAAGTGTAGGAGCGCCGCACCCAGCGTGTAGAAGCACACCCTGAGCATGTAGATGCTGATGCCGTCCTCACCGCAGGCCGACGATCCGTTCATCCCAAGGACATCGGCTCACAGTTCAGATAGCGACAACGGCGCCAGAGTGAATATGCATAGGCACCGACACGCGGCGAGCGGCACGACATGCTCGGCATCGCTCCTATACTCCTAACTTTGTCAGCCTCCTGCAGGCCCACACGGACAAACAATCGGTTGAGGTCATCAGCTGTCGCGTCGGACAGCTTACGAATGGCCTGCTTGCCGCCGACGAATGACCTGATGTGGCGCCACATTGACCTCCACTCGTCCTCACGGATGCGCCGCTCAACATCGTCGCGACTATCACGCCTTATCGCCGATCGCACAGCTCGGCTGGCGTCCCTGTACTCCGTAGACTGGTGCCCATAGACAACCAGCGCACCACGGCGGCGACACATTAAAGCTTTGGTTCTATCGAATGCAACCGGGGCGCAAGGGCTCCTGATTTTGAAAGTCCTGATGGGAGCATGGATGTCAATGATGGATGGAAAAAATGGTTATAAAGCAGTCCAACTTGAGCGTGACGGAGGGAGAATAAAAAAACAGAACTCCAGCTCGCCCAAAAAAAAGATCATGAAGCAAAACATTCGGAACTGTACGCAAAAAGCATCCGGAGCGAACAGCGGCGCCGTATGGCCTAGGTCTAGGCATACCTACGGAAACAAGGACAAATCTAGTCGGATTAATCTATGCGACATTGGGCACTATTGACACCGACAGTCATGTGCTCGTCATAATAATGAACGAAGTTCAGGTAAATTCGCCCAACTATGTGCAGAAGCGAGTACGGGACAGACAGGTGATGCATGGGCAGCAATCAGGCGCAACAGCATAATGCATGCGGCGTACAACAAACAGTTGCAGGTACACACTCGTACGCGCAGCTCACGTGTTGGTCAGAACACGTTGGACGTCACGTCAGGCTACACGTGTCCTGACGCCGGACCAACCTGTTAGACGACGTCAGTTGCCACGTCAGATTACACGTGTTTGGACGTCGGACCACAGCTGTCGGATTGCGTCAGTCGTCACTTCAGATTACACGTGGGTTGAGGCCAGACCACACCTGCTGGATCGCATACATCCTGGCTTCCGACTACACCAGTCTGTCGCTCGGCACCACACCTGTCGTCGTAGCACGTGATGCGCCTGCCGTCCACCACTCGCGAGGGAGTGAACACCAGCAGCTGCCGCCTCTCCAGCTCCAGAAGCACCTCCTGGTCTGCAGCGGAGCAGACAACACAGGCGCACATCAGCGACAAATTTATGTGCGAGTTGGTATGATTGTCACCAGGGGTGTTGATTTCTTAATATTAATTGGGGGAAGGCACTAAACATTAGGGTGTGTCGTCGATTGCAGATCCAAAATGCCAGGGTGCGGTTTTACAGGGGCGATGATAAAAAACGATATGTAGCACAAAAAAAGATTTCAAAGCAACTTGGAGCTTGCCCTCACGCCAGGAAGGTTCCCCATTCACTTACTACGGCATACTAGCGCCATCTATGCACATGTTTTTTGTATATCAGCTTGTAGTGGATGTACAAAGACGAGACAAAAACCATCGTATTGCTCATGATGAGAGCTTTCGATTGATACCAATTTATATTACATGGGGTCACTATGTCGCCGTCGAAAGTCAGGTCACATATCTCACTCAACACCGCAATGGGTCATTCAGAGACCATAAACATGTATCGCAGAACTAAGTCACTGAACACCGTTCACTTGGTCTCATTGCGATGTTGTGAACTCTTAGGGGGTGCGGTGAGGAATACTTAAACAGCGTGACCTGCAAAAGGTAAAAGGTCAGATACCCAAGGTAGTGGAGAATTACATCTCAGCTGGGTAAGTAGGTGGTAATTCTCCACTACCTTGGGTATCTGACCTTTTACCTCTTGCAGGTCACGGTGGCTAAATATTCCTCACTGTACCCCCAAGAGTTCACAACATCGCAATGAGACCAAGTGAACAGTGTTCAGTGACTTAGTTCTGCGATACATGTTTATGGTCTCTGAATGACCCATTGCGGTGTTGAGTGAGATATGTGACCTGACTTTCGACGGCGACATAGTGACCCCAGGTAATACAAATTGGTATCAATGGAAAGCTCTCAGCATGAGCAACACGATGGTCCTTGTCTCGTCTTTGTACGTCCACTACAAGCTGAGATAAAAAAACACGTGCATAGATGGCGCTAGTATGCCGCAGTAAGTGAATGGGGGAACCTTCCGGGCGTGAGGGCAAGCTCCAAGTCGCTTTGATTTTTTTTTGTGCTACAAATCGCTTTTTATCATCGCCCCCGTAAACCCCACCCTGGAATTTTGTCCACGTGACAAAAAGTACGAGTACGTCACACCCTACTAAACGTAGACGCAATGGGAGGGTCGAATGGACTGTGAAACACTCGCATGTTAAAAGTTTTCATGTTGAAAGCAAAAAGTCGCATGTGAAAAGTAAAAAAAGGAAAAAGGGCCGCATGTTAGAAGTTGAAATTATGGGGAGACAAAGCCAGCATTGAGGAGACACTTGTCCCCTCAAAAGCATACACAACACCCATGATCATCACTCATATTCGCATCGAGTTAGATAACACCAACAATGGCAAAGCTCGTGCTTCTCCCACGACATCTTATGTTATCTTTATCGTACATTGTACCGTTGACAGGTTTGACTTTAATTGGCTTTGTAGGGGACGAGGAAGTGTAGGGGGTCTCCAACGCAATGAGAAGGATCTTGGACGAAATATGTGCGATCGGTAGAATTTGGTTAGGATCAACAGTCATGTAATTGGCACGAACCTAAACTCAACGAAGTGGGCCCAATAGTTGCAAGGCATTGTTTGCCATTCCGCTCTGGATATCGTGGGAAATAATACATTGGGCAACCAAATATGTCTAGAAAAAGAAGGAAAAAAACTCGGTTTTCCGACACCTTTGACCGCTAGGTCACATAACGTCGTCAACCTCTTATGCCCGTTGTTTGCGAGTGAACTCAGCATTGCCGCCCGTCACGGGATTCGAACCACGATCTTATGGCCAAGAGTTCAACGCCCTACCGACTGAGCTCTTCAGCCTTGACGGGATCAAGGAATGCAACATGGGCGTAATTAAGGCATGACGAGCCGATTTTCCCGACGTATCGTGCTAAGAAGGCTGATTTACCACCAAAACGTTCTTAAGTTCTTCCCAAAGACACAGTCTCTTAATATCACTCAGACATGAAGCTGGTGAGATATAGCGCCTAACTACAGCATGCAGTCGGAAGAAGCAGCACTCGCTGAGCTCTGCACGAGGGCAAAATCCTGCCGGAGCCGACCGGCTGCAGTGCGAATCGCTCAGCATGTGGCTGTGCGGTGCCACGGCTTATTGCCGAGACCATTCCGCACAAGATCACCAGGCCGCCTCGCGTGCGTCACGCAACGTGTGGGCAGCAGCGACGCCATCGCTGCCGGCCCAGCAGTCTGCGGTCGAGCCCAAGAGCTAGCAGATCCTTCAAGTTGTTCTAGCTGCTGTACTCTGCAATACTGTTCGGCGGCGGCAGGCGAGAAGCCGGACGGAGCCGCAGAAGTTCGTTACTGTTAACCCGCAGCGGCGTCAGATCCCTCCGTCCGTGTGGCTCAGTCGTCGTCGGCAGCTGTCTACAGTCAGCTGTCTACAGTCAGCTGGCTACAGTCAGCTGGCTACAGTCAGCTGGCTACGGCTGAGACCGCTCTGGTCAGTCGTCAGTCACGCTGACGTCAGTACAGGCTGATCTCCTCAGCTAGGCATGACTACAACACCGACCATTCTCAGCTAGGCATGACTACAACACCGGCCGCTCCCCTCGGCTAGGCATGACTACAAGGACGGTCGTTCTCCTCAGCTAGGCATGACTACAACACCGACCATTCTCCTCAGCTAGGCATGACTACAACACCGGCCGTTCCCCTCGGCTAGGCATGACTACAACACCGGCCATTCTCCTCAATTAGGTATGACTACAACAGCGGTCACTCCTCAGCTGGCTCTCTACAACAGCGGTCACTCTCTTGTCCACTCTCTACAACAGCTGCCGTTCTCCTCAGATAGGCGTGCCTATAACACCGGCCGCTGCCCCCAGTCGAGATTAGAGCAGCAGCTCATCTTCTCAATTAGCCGTGATTTCAATATCGGCTATGCTTCCTTTTCTTGCACGTGATAAGACTGATTCCGCTCCTCAGTACGGCCGCAGCCGTGCAATGTCCGAACCAATGTCTAGTGCGCCTAATTCACTGGCATAAATACTATATTGTTGATATTCTGTCACAGATTTATAGGAACAAACAAACTATGCGAATTATTTCCAATGCGACCGACGCGGAACTCTAAAATTAGAAGGGATTTTTATTGCACTCTAGCTATGAAATGAAAGACGATAACATTAATTCAATACAGTTTTGGATATTCACCCAACAACTGCCGAGATGGAGGTAGGGGAAAATATTTACCTTCCCCAAGTATTTTTAATCACCGATAATTCGTTGAAAATATTCGCATGAGTCATCATCTACCTTCCCACAGCTGAGATTGAGATCACTTGGTGGTAGTTGTAACTCCGGGTCACCAAAGGTCACTGATCTAGGTGGGGTACAAATCAAAGCTTTGTTTCCACAAGTGTGCCGTTTTGAGACAAGTTATTTATAATTTTATCCCAGCAACACTACTTGAGATACAGTTGTGACGTAATACATATTGCTGAACACTACATTGAACGAACAACCGACAAAGGCAGTTCTTGTGATCTGAGGTGAAACATGGCTGTGAATCATGGGTGTGGGATGGATTTTAAGACACATGAGACATGACCTGTGAATTTGTCCCGCCTCATGTCATTTGAGGTCACCGACCTGTGGCATTTTTGCGCGAGAATTTGGTGGCAGCGTTTACAAGATCTAAATACATTGCACATTGTAAAATCCAATATCATGCTAAATATAATCCAGATCTAATAAATACAATATAAGCTCGTAAGAATGGAGCTGTCCGGAAGATCAAAGTCCGACAACGAGCAACATCTGCACTGTGTGCGGTGTGTCCGGTGCTAATGGTTCACATGTTTCTTAATCGGGCTATCTCGGAACTAGTTGTTCATTCTCGTGCGAGTGCTTGTTCGAAACTCGGGGCATTTCTGGCCGTAACTTTTGACAGCTTACAGGAGCCATTGCAGCTGGTGTTCGTCTTCGGCGACCATGTGAGCGAACTGTTGAAGTAAAGTTGGATCTCGTACGATAACGCCATCAATAATTTTGACTTCTACGAACTTGTGTAGCTCCATGTATTCATCGTATCCTGTGACATTTGCTCCAAATTGAACCACGACTGATCTTTGATACCTATGGAATTTACTCCACTCTGCTTTTACATTTTTAAAAGCGGCTTGTGGGATCCATTGGATTTACAAGGGTTTCGACACAGGGGTACAAGGATCCTAACAAGGGTTTCGATCACTTCTCCACCATCAAGACAATTTCCAAAACATGCTCACATCCAAATCGGAACAACAGCCGGTCAAACGGCTGCGGAAGTTAAGCCATGGCTCTTTCCACCGGGTCAGTGCTGCTTGCTGTGGTAGCGAAGCGAAAACCCCGAATACGGCCTTCAGCATTCCAGTCTCTGACAGCAGTGAGCCGGGCCTGTGCTCGGGCGTCACCTGCGCCGTCTGGTGGTGAAGTCGTTTAGGCCTGCGCCTGGCCTTGCCTGACCTAAGGACTGCCGGGTCGACGTCGGTCTTCGTGTTATCAGACGGCATCTATGTCATTTGGGAACCGGAGCTAATTTACTTTATGTTCACTTTGTGGCTCCAAAATAGATCACTCGATGAACATGTCGTTTGATTAATTTCGCATTGCTTGATAACGATCCCAGCGGGAGAAGAAAAGAACTGAAGACGCTCTGTATTCTGGGATAAACCTGATGAACTGGAGGATCTTACCGACGACCTTCTGTGGCTCGATTCCGTCACATTTGACATATGCCGTGACCGGTTAAGTGAACCTAATTGCATCAAATGGCACGAATGCGATGGATACAGTGAGCTACACAAATTCGTAGAAGTCAAAATTGTCGATGACGTCGCCGTACGAGATGCCACTTTACTTGAAGGCATGATCGCCCGAGATGAACACCAGCCACAATCGCTCCTGTCAGCTGTCAAAAGCTACCGACAGGAAAACCCCGAGTTCCGACCGCGCGCTCTCTCGTGAGTCGGACCGCCTGGCTCCGCCGTAGCCGGATTACGGACCGACATGCACCAGGCACACCGCCCGGGCTGCTCACACATGCCGAGTGTGTTCGCCCAGCCAGTAACGTCATGTTTGTGATGGGTTCCGCTGTTGAAAAATGACGCGGTGGCTCTGACGTCAAACAATGTTAATGCCACGTGGTGAAGCGCACATTGGAAAATAAATCAAAGACAGCAGGCTCACTATTTGGTCGGCGGCCGGTCAGTCGCTGACGAAAGCACGATATGTATCAGTGATCGAAATGAGACGTGTTCACGCTTGAGCCATCGATAAGGTTGCCAACTGATCTCTATCCACATATATTGAATTGTCAAAGATATATACATATATATATATATATATATATATATATATATATATATATATATATATATATATATGTATATATAATATACGTATATATGTATGTGTATATATGTGTGTTTGTGTGTGTGTCTGTGTGTGTGTGTGTGTGTGTGTGTGCGTGCGTGCGTGCGTGCGTGCGTGCGTGCGTGCATGCGTGCGTGCGTGCGTGCGTGCGTGCGTGCGTGCGTGCGTGCGTGCGTACGTGCGTGCGTGTGTGCGTGCGTGCGTGCGTGCGTGCGTGCGTGCGTGCGTGCGTGCGTGCGTGCGTGTGTGCGTGCGTGCGTGCGTGCGTGCGTGCGTGCGTGCGTGCGTGCGTGCGTGCGTGCGTGCGTGCGTGCGCGCGTGCGTGCGTGCGTGTGTGTGTGTGTGTCTGTGTGCATATTTACAACTATTGGTGTATGCTGACAAAATATTTGCACGTAAACATACCGGATCGCAGATTGAAGCATGCTATATGTCGTATTTTCAATTGATCATCCTCTTCTAGTCGTTCGATAATTGATCAATAGGGATATGTCAAATGTATAGTTTAGTTTTAATATTTTATAGTTTAGTCAAATATAGTTTAGCGACCTAATGAAGGTCAATTACCATGAAAGAACTAGGATTACCCACTTTTACGCTTACAATTAGAGCATTACCATGACACTGACATCACCTGACACTTTGGGCCTGAATACCTCATTAGAGTTTATTTTTACCAAAAAGTGAAACTACCAAACGTGTACCTGTTAAAAAATAATTAAAAAAAACTAGGTCATTCACCTGACCTGTCTCCTTCCACATGAACATAGGCGTAGCACTTGTCGATCGTTGCTACTCTCGAAGCACAAAGGAAATTGTATGTACACATTTGTCCCAAAATATAACACATGTGTAAAAAACTGAGACTTACGCTGCAAATTGACTTTTATGCTCACACTTGACCTTTGATCTAGCCCTCAGAGGAGAGGGCAGTCAATGACTTCATTCGTTCAGACGTTCTGTCAATTGCAAAGTCTGGTGATGGGTTATACGTTAGCTTTTGCTTCGTGTCCCCGGGATGCATAGTTTGGAATCGCAAGCTGTAGCGAAGGCTGGAGACTTCAACTTCACAAGCATGTACAACACCAGACCATAATGTGTTCAAAATGCAACAATATGAGCTGAGATGATCGATACCGGTTTTTCCGATCAAACACGTATGCTTATTAACATCCAAAGGGACCATAAACTGCACAATCCTAAGTGTTTATAAACAAAATGTGTCTAATCACCATAATGCGCAATCTGTAGCAAACAATAG
>JAOTOL010001493.1:1092500-1210000 GCA_034440575.1 Imbricaverruca yamaguchii
GTGAGTGATATCTGTTCATCGCACAGCAATCATAGAATAACCGCACGCACATAGTGCAAGCTCGTCTAAAACATGGTCTACATATTCTTAAGCGACACCAGCCGTTCAGTGCAATATCAATGCAGACGAGACGTATCAATTGCAAATATACTTTAACCCCACCTTGAAGTGGGAGGGTTGGAACGTCAGACGGGCAAATGAACTGCCCGCTCTTGCAGAGGATATGTTCGCCAGACGCTGGTGATGCAAAAAAAAACCCAGTCTACCCCCATCATTTTTTATCATTGCAAAGAGTTCTTGGTCGCCGGGTCAATGTCTATGTCTGTGACTGTATCCCTGCACCACCGCTGGTAAATGATGGCAATTGCTTACGGTGCTATTTAGGCCGTGAAGGAATCAGAGGCGTAGATGACTCGGAATTTGGCTATAAAATGCGTAGCAGAACCTGTCATCATACGCCTGCTGATTGGAATCAATTCCTGTGAGAGTAAGCAACGCCTCGAATTACCACTGCTGACAACCAATGGGTACTTGGTATTGTCTCTGCTATCCGGTCTGGGTTGTCATTCGCAAAGAATGTTATTATGCACGAAAACATACTGCTTATTTACTCCGCAACGCTAAGGCTATAATTCGCACTGCTCTGACACTTTATCTTCTAACCCTCCCGATCAACTTGAGGTTCCCTGATGGACCCCTTCCTCAAGTTCCACATGCTTCTGCCGTGCTGATGAAAATCACAGTCACATTTCATGGCAAATGTGAATTGCTGAGTCAGTCGTGAACAGTGAACGTTTTGAATATCAACATGCCTTATCTGCTCGCCCTTGCTGGAACGGGTTGAGTCATGTCAAGGCCACGCGAGTTACCGGGCCGAAAGAAGACGCTTCGGCGTCTGGAAGGGCACGCCGGAGCATGTCGCGCCGAGCCACGTGACCAGGTCAGGTCAGCTGACGTCACGCTTCGCCTGACCTCACAATCAGCGCAGTCGCCCGCCTCTCGCCGCCCGGACGAGGAGGCCTGGGCGGCTCCGAGTGTCCGCCGGTCGTGCCGGGCGGCCGGCCGGAAGCGGCCGGTCTCCGGCGCCGGCGGCCGGCAGCAGCGCCAGCAGCTGGGAGTGCCGCGCCGCTATCGGCGCCATCTGGCGTGCACGGCCGCGCCGCGGCAGCACAGCCGGGTCGGCCGGCCCGGCGCGTCGTATCTGCGCCGTATCGTCGGTCGCCGTCACGACCGGCGCCCATCTCGGCACGACGCCGGCCCGCGCGCTGTCGGAAGTCGACGCCCGGGTCACGCCGGCTCTGCCGGGCCCGGCCGGCGGCGCTGTCCGCTGTCGTCGGCCGGCGCGCGTCCTGCTGCGACGAAGCCCATCTTCCGCGGCGGGCGCCGTCGAAGGCGGGCTTCGCGGTGTTTCGCGGAACGTTTGGTTATCGGCGATTCATCAGAGAGCGTGAAGAAGTCGAGCTCGAAATGGGACCGTGCAGTGCCGTAGCTGCTATAGCTGACCTTGCAGCGGACACTTGAAAGTGCGCATCTTCATGTTGTCATCAAGATGTAAAAATGTGTGTATATATAGCGGATATCGGGTACGTCATAGTGGGACTGGGAGATAATGGATCCCGAGTTGTAAGAGAGAGGCATTTGCTGATACTCCTGGTACCACCTTGATGATTGTCGGACGTGCACACGCGCACCAGTGCACTCTCCTATGTTCACAACGGAAACTTGGGTGCAAAGAAAGGCAAAGTGCACACTGAATATCGATAAACCATTTGATTAAAAACTGCACCTTATCCGGTCGGAAATGGGAAGTCGGAGGTCGGAAGGATTGGCCATTCAGCATTTCACCATAAAAACAATGTTTGCGAAAGTCCTGGCCATGGGTGTCGATTTGCCTACTTTTGAGAGTGAGAGGGCCTTGCCCCTCACCCATATCGGTTTGCCCCTCACTATGCGTCTTGAGTGGACATACTACCGGTGGCGCCGCTCTGGTGGTCGGTTTATGGAGGAACACCACCAAAGTGTGCTTGTTATGACTAATGTCATATTTTAGTTTCCATAGAGGGGTGCTAATACTTTCCAATGCTCAAATTTTGAACAATATATAAACTAGCTCCCTTGTGATGTGTACTTCGGTTAATTATCAAATCATTTCACTCCGTCACCTTGTCATCAAATTGAAATGGGAGCCCTTGGCTACTCGACTTCTTGTAATATAATGCGTCATAGATACAGCTTCTGTGTAATGTGCGATTTCCAATATTCTTAGCTAAACAAAAATCGCGTCTGATACATTTCATTATCATCTTGAATTGCTACCATGCAGGTTTAACCTTACAATTTATACACTAGATTATAAATTCAAGGATTTGTTTCCTATTACCACATTGTATTCATTTAGTTTGTGTATGAAATGTTCTACCTCAGCGAATGAATCTCAAAAGGTCTGAATTAAACCAGCATAACATGAGCTGCCTTCTGATGCTATACTCCATCGTTTTTTATCAATATCTAATCCTGTCACTTTTCACATTTTGTGAATAAGCCTTCGGGCATTATTGAGGTTCTGACATGGCTCGATGCTCGTGGTAACATTTGTTGACCAGTAGATCCGTCGAGCGGCGGCACGACAACAAATTCCAGCTCTGGTAAATACCAAGCAACATCGGCTCTCCCACGCCAAAGTAGTGTATGGGAAAGTCACAGTAAGGTGCATTCTTTCCATTCAACGACCACGAGCGTAATGCTCTCAAACAATACCGAGAGAACCTGTCGGCCTGAACTCAAATGGTGGCGGAAATCGCGCCAGGCACATCGCTTATCGTTTCAAATATCAAAATATGCCTGTAACTTTGGCGTCGCGGCCATTCAAGTTCCGGAAATGATGACGCGTGCGGCCACATCAGTGGCGCGCGGACGGAGGGGAGCCGCGGACGGAGGGGAGCCGCGGACGGAGGGAGCCGCGGACGGAGGGAGCCGCGGACGGAGGGAGCCGCGGACGGAGGGGAGCCGCGGACGGAGGGGAGCCGCGGACGGAGGGAGCCGCGGACGGAGGGAGCCGCGGACGGAGGGAGCCGCGGACGGAGGGGAGCCGCGGACGGGGGAGCCGCGGACGGGGGAGCCGCGGACGGAGGGGAGCCGCGGACGGAGGGGCGGAGGGGGAGCCGCGGACGGAGGGAGCCGCGGACGGAGGGAGCCGCGGACGGATGGAGCCGCGGACGGAGGGGGGCCGCGGACGGAGGGGAGCCGCGGACGGAGGGGAGCCGCGGACGGAGGGGAGCCGCGGACGGAGGGGAGCCGCGGACGGAGGGGAGCCGCGGACGGAGGGGAGCCGCGGACGGAGGGAGCCGCGGACGGAGGGGAGCCGCGGACGGAGGGAGCCGCGGACGGAGGGGAGCCGCGGACGGAGGGGAGCCGCGGACGGAGGGGAGCCGCGGACGGGGAGCCGCGGAGCGACGGACGGGGAGCCGCGGACGGAGGGAGCCGCGGACGGAGGGGAGCCGCGGACGGAGGGAGCCGCGGACGGAGGGGAGCCGCGGACGGAGGGGAGCCGCGGACGGAGGGGAGCCGCGGACGGAGGGGAGCCGCGGACGGAGGGGAGCCGCGGACGGAGGGAGCCGCGGACGGAGGGGAGCCGCGGACGGAGGGGAGCCGCGGACGGAGGGGAGCCGCGGACGGAGGGGAGCCGGAGGGGAGCCGCGGACGGAGGGGAGCCGCGGACGGAGGGGGAGGGGGAGCCGCGGACGGAGGGAGCCGCGGACGGAGGGGAGCCGCGGACGGAGGGGAGCCGCGGACGGAGGGGAGCCGCGGACGGAGGGGAGCCGCGGACGGAGGGGAGCCGCGGACGGCGCCGCATATGGTGGGCGATATGGCAGATACAAGAAATATAGTTGCAAAAGATTAGTCGCAAGGTAACAATATGCGCAATACATCAGTGTAAGCGTGGGTGGAGCCACTGTTTCGAAATTGGTGGGACGAATCCACAATTTTGGAAACGCAATAAGTTTGGACAGGAGGGAGGGGTAGCCTTGCCTACACCCCGCTCCCCCGCCCCCTCCCCCGCCCCTCCTCAAAGAAACAAAATCCTCAGTCGCTTCATTTTCAATGTCTGACTTCCAGATTTAGCATTGTTAAAAATGATATTTTGGAGACGACGTTTCTGCCAAAATTAGCAATTTTCACTCCTTATCATCGGTTATGAACATTTAGCTGTATGCCTTATGTGCTGGACCCCATTTCGCGATCGCCATAGAGTAATGCTGTAAGTACGTTAAACGTTGTCCTCTAGTAGAAGAAAAATATAAAATATTGATGGTGGTTTCACTGTAGTAAGCATGGACATACCTTTCCATTGCTTTCCTGTTTACGGGGACATATTTCGATGCAATGACAACCACCAGGATGGATAATGGGTATGGCAGTGAGGGCATATGCCCCCCCAATATGGATGCCGGCGCCAGTCTGAAAAGGTTACAGTGTACCCACTCGAATTTGCCCCTATGAAAGAAAAGGCACCCCTTGGAAGGAAAGGCGCCCCTTCGGGAAGGACCGAGTGCCGACCGCACCCTGGAATGTTTAAACCAGGTGCTTTCGCAGCGGCGCCGCTCCATAGAAATGACATCCCTCCAGACAAGTGCCCCATGACAATTCCTCGACACTGAAGATGTACAATGTAATTCAACTGATCCCTAAATACCACATTGCTCTCATGCGGTTATGAACTCGGGTTGGTTATACAATCGTGTGCATTCATGTGTGGCTTCTCTTGCAAATTTGCCAACTTACGTTGAACCATTAAGAGGAAAGTGGACAATTTGAGAGAAAAAAGTTCGATATTTAATATGTCCGGAACAGCAATGTGGCAGCGTAAATTCAAAACCAGCGATAAGAACGCCGTACGAGGATGTTATGATGTATGTCCTGGAGGAGCACCTTGTCATGTGGGATACGAGTGCCTGCTATCACAAGTGCTGCAAACAAAAAGAGACTTGATCTTCTGTTTCTATTACACTCAATAAGTGTACATACACTGGATGTTCGACACCGTCGTAATTATTTCACTAACTCAACATTCTGATATCGTACGGCAAGTCACGTGGAATGACACCCACTTAATGCAAATTGAAGCCATGGAGACGAAACTCGAGGGCTTCGAAAAAAAGAAACTAGCCTTTGAGCTTGAGGTTTGACCTTGACATCTTACGGTTTCGAAATATTCCTCGAAATATCATGGACTATCACTTGATAGTGAATCTGGGCAAGCTTGGGCGAAACCTTAAAAAATGAATGCGAGGCGACCGGAGAAAACAGCATAAATTTTGATCCGTCGAGATTGTTTCGATTCATCAACTTTCCTATACCACACAAGGGACGTCGAATGACATCCATTTTCTACAAATTACAGCCATAGCGACGAAACGCGGGGCCATATAAAAATTGAATCGAACCTTTAACCTCAATATGTGCAGATTAGTTTTTCGAGTGTTCAGCGCCGGCGACCGCTTGATACCAGATTTGGGCAGGTTTGGGTGAAAACGAGAAGAAAAAAATGAGATGCGACCGATCGATATGCGTTGGACCTTGACCGTTAAAGTGGCTACGTGAGACCTATATAGTTCCTCCAGCGCGTTAAGTACAAGCAGAAGCATTTGTGGTAGTTGATTCGAACGATCATAAACCTATCGCTGAATTCCAGTTCCGATACAAATACGCCTTTGGCAAACTCGTCACTGAATACGAATGCGAATACGACGTTAACTTGGCGTACGAGCTTAAGGCCGTCCATTACTGCCTTCCATGATCATGCAGATACTCAAGGACACCCAGAGTCACGTTTGTTGAGGATATATCGATATATGCGCAGGGTAATGTGACCTAAGACGTATAAAACCTTGCGATAATGCACATTTGTTGCCTCGCAAAACACAATTTTCCTCCCAAGCGAAAACACAAGATGGTTAACGTTCATGTTATTCAAGAATGGCATAGAAGCGGATATTTGTACGTTTGCTGACTTACTCCTCGGTGATTGTGCGACGACAAATAGCCTGTGAATGCCGTTGATTGGCTAGATCGGCCTCTAGTCTTTTTGGTGGTTCTCTTGGATATATTCTTTCACTTTATGCATGATTAAGCATAGTTTTACGCCGACCATGCTGCGGGAGATGAGGCTGGAGGACACGAAAGAAACTGAGGTGGACAAATCGTCAGTTTTCATGACTTAGGGGGACATGTCCCCCAGCCCTCCAGTGGCTACACATATGAGTGCAAGTGCCAATGAAATTAACATCTGAATGAATTCTAACTCAAATAAATGAGCTTCCCATCATATTTCATGGGGACTGAGTCTCATAAATTGTAACCATATCCTTGGTGCACACACCCGTGAGCATCCAGGCACGCTTGTGGCGGACGCATATTTCAGAGTTCTTAAATGGCATCAAGAACCTACCGGTTTTCCTTCTTTAACTGGAGATCCCCCGATGTCCGCACTACCAATGCGTTTGACGCCCACTGATCCACAATAATTTCAACATTCAGCATGGGACGTAATGAATGAGGTCCCCCTGAATCCATTTGGACCAGTCCATTTCATCATTCATCAGGCCCGCCAATATGTGTTCGAAATCAAATCCCCCGATTCTTGTCGTGTGTGTGTTACGGACAATAGTTCCGTAGACGCGTGGATCCAAATTTACCACTCGAGCGACGACCCTGTTCGCCAGCCGGCTGGGTCCCGGGACCGGATGGGTACGCGCGTCACCCGTGCTGTTGTTGTTTTTCTGCACATTCAAACTCTACATTCGATTGGCGCATCCGTGCCGTGGCGCGCCACTGTTCGCGCGCGATGATTGGTCAAGAGCGTCGTCACGAGTTTTGAATCGGAAGTGGAGGACAAGAGGGTTTCAAAATTTGTGTTCATGCAACGCCACATAGGGGCAACGTTGAATTGTACACCGTTTGGGGCTCATCAAATCTCGTCCCACACCGCGGAAAAATCCGTGCCCCTGGTTGTCGCGAGTTGTTGCTTTTTAGGATACTACTGCACGCTTTGTTGATGGGAGCAAATAACCCGCACTGACACGATGCCTTACGACCCAGGACATTGATCGTAATCCTCTATTACTACAGGGATGATATAGTATGAATTGAAGAAGCGCAAAATTCCGACCTAACATACTTTATTTTGCTGTACAATTATTAATTTTGGCCAACTCCTCCACAGTGATTTTTACACCGAAAGATAGACTTGATTCAGTCTCTCCACAAAGCTTTCGCTCTGGCGGGATAGCCACTTGTGCTGGAAGCCAGACGTTTCGAGACGTGTGGTGGGATGTTTGATCTGAGTGACGATCGCTGGGTGAGACCAGTGACCTGTTGGTCTCATCTGTGGAGGACCCGTGAAGATGTGGTTGATGTGACCTTGGATGGGGGCGTGTCGAGCCTCACCTGTGATGGGTGTGGCCAGCGACCTGTTGGTCTCATCTGTGGAGGACCTGTGATGATGTGGTCGGTGTGTCCTTGGATGGGGGCGTGTCGAGCCTCACCTGTGATGGGTGTGGCCAGCGACCTGTTGGTCTCATCTGTGGAGGACCTGTGATGATGTGGTCGGTGTGTCCTTGGATGGGGGCGTGTCGAGCCTCACCTGTGATGGGCGTGTCCGGGCGCGGCGCCTCCTTCCTCCACATGGGCACAAACGCAGTGATGGCCTGGTGACCTCTCGCGAGAAAGTAGTCCACGGCTAGCCCGATGCCGCGACACGAGAAAAGCTGCTTGTTGCCGTGGCTGAAAAGGGACAGTCGGTGGTGAAGGGGGATTTATCGCACGAGCGAAGCGAGACACCGTGACAAAATTGCTGATTTGATGGTGGTTCTGTCGTCAATGACCCCCGCCCCCGAATGTATACTTCACATTCACAAATGCGCCGTTTAGCCGGTTGTAATTCAGGCTACAATGATAAGAACTACGGGCGTATAAAAACTAACGAAGTTGCCAAACCATAGTGAACTTAACTACGGTTTAACCGTGTTTGAATACTTCTTGCGCGTATTACCAGGATTGCCTTAGCGCTTTGAACATGACAGGTTATGACCTCGCAGAAATGACCGCTATGTGCTACACTACCCACGCCGTATAGTACCACTCTGTGCTACACTACCCACGCCGTATAGTACCACTCTATGCTACACTACCCACGCCGTATAGTACCACTCTGTGCTACATTACGTACACCTCATGGCATGCACCACTCTTTGCTATGCTACTTACACTATACGCTACCAATGTATGCTGCTCTACCTATGCCGTATGGTACCACTCTGTGGTACACTACCTACGCCGTATGACACTACTCTGTAATACACTATTTATGCTGCATTGCATCGCTCTCCGTTACACTACTTACACCAGCTGGTATGTACCACACTCCGCTACACTACTTACACCGGCTGGTATGTACCACTCTCCGCTACACTACTTACACCGGCTGGTATGTACCACTCTCCGCTACACTACTTACACCAGCTGGTATGCACCACTCTCCGCTACACTACTTACACCAGCTGGTATGCACCACTCTCCGCTACACTACTTACACCAGCTGGTATGCACCACTCTCCGCTACACTACTTACACCAGCTGGTATGCACCACTCTCCGCTACACTACTTACACCAGCTGGTATGCACCACTCTCCGCTACACTACTTACACCGGCTGGTATGTACCACTCTCCGTTACACTACTTACACCAGCTGGTATGTACCACTCTCCGCTACACTACTTACACCAACTGGTATGCATCACTCTCCGCTACACTACTAACACAGTACATGGTACTGGCTGGTGCAGCACATCGGCTACGACAGCTGAACATGCCACCCGTATCGTAATGCCGATATGTCGTAGTCATAGTCATAGAATAGCCGTTGGGAACGTGCTAATGATGTGCTGACCTCCACGATAATGACCTCGCGCTATGCGAACTTCTCTCACCTTCACCTGCGCTAGTTTGTAATGTTATCCCTGGTTTCTTTGAAACCTGCGCTAATATAGCGCGGCAGAAAACTGCGCTAGTCATTCTGCCAAAAAGCACGCGTCTGAGATGTTAATTAAAACCGATAATGACCGTGGCGAAATTGATGCTGGGTCACAACAGTATGCAGACTAGGGGCCCCGATGCGTTTCTATACCTTCTCGCACTCTGTGTAGGCAACTGCGCGTTATCAATGCAATTCCCAGGTGTTATAATCTCATTGGCACGCTTTTCCCCAGGTATGTTCTAAAGGGCACTGTAAGCGTGGAAAATTGGTAAGGGGTTTCCGAAAGGAACACATATTCTAACATGCATGTCATTGTCCAATTACACGTTGAAAATCTGTCCTCAGTCAAAAATAGTTGTCACTAGCAAACGATTTAGTGTTTGGTATGCTGATCCAAGGGAAGGTGGGAAGTCATGATTCAACACATGTCCAAAAAGAACCAATGCCACCGATTCATCTCTTCAGGGAGAGTCAGTCAAGGCCAGGGGTCCCCACCCACCCCGTGCCCATCCCCACGAAATGAACGCCTGACTACGTCATTGCCGAAACCAGTAGTGGCGCATACGATCTAGCCTCCTGATGACATACTACGCTTATTGCCATGGAAACCAACAACATTTTTCCGCCGAATGGTCACCACATTTCATTTCCATTTTTGTCTGACATTCCTCAAACTGAAGACAATACTGTGAACCAATCCTCAGAACTGATCATCACGAATGATGCGATTTCATCACAGAACCATGCTTAGAGATCGTGATCATGACAGGACCATTATTCGATATTCGGGTATAAAAAAATAAGCGGCATTATCTCAACGGTAGCATCCTGAAAGGATGAGTTATGGGTCACGATGTATTTAGGACGACTATCAGTTCTTATCTGTAAGCTAAATCAAAGAAACAAAAGAACATTGTTCTCGGTCCATCGCGCTGAAAATAATCGTGTGGTATAGCGGTATTTGTCGGTGGCACAGGTGTAATTTAGGAAGAATTAGCACTCACTGAATAGGAAAGGTGAACAAATACATAATACAAAAAAGTGTACTCATTGCGAAAAACAGCGGGACCAAAACATGAGACTTATCGATTAGTATGCACATCTTCACAAGTGAAGAAGCCGCAAAGTTAGCCAAGTTATAGGGGCGACTGTAAGCATGTAATGGCTTTCTAAAGCATGATAGCTGTTTTATTTGATACCTGCTATTCAACTGGTTCATATGCCTTTCCTGCCACCCCTGAAGTTATCTGTCAGATTTTCCAGTGCTTCGATGTCCAGGTTTGGGGAATGCGAACTGTTTTCAGCGCAGCTGCTTTCTTGGCGTGATTTTAGCTGGTATGAAAAACATATTTTGTACCATAAATATACTATTGCAGTGCATTTCCTTTGCTGTCACTCTCCCGGAAATTTAAGCTACAGGCAGTTCACATTTTCTGTAGATGAGTCGCAAAGGGAATGAATGTGACAGGTCTGTTGCAACGAACACAAACGATTCGTGAGGAGGCCCTCTGAGCGTTCCGGTGTCGCTGAACCCCAATAAGAGTGGGTGGGCCTATTTATTTTGGCTTATATTGCTATGAGCCAAAAGAGCCAAGCAGTGAGCAAGATATTGATTTGCTGGGCAATTGCCGACTATGAGTCGACCACATTGTGCACCTGGGTGGCATAGGTACTGAATGGAGGCAAAATACCCGAAAACAGCAAGTCTGTTAGTGGATGATTGTAAGTACCAGGAATGAAGCTCATACTGCTTCACACGAAAACCTGCTGGGCTGACTACCATGACGTGACCTATTCTTAGCAAAACGTGGTGGTCATGATAGCTAGCTTTGGATTCTGTGGCGAGTTCATTTGCTTTTGTTGGTGCAGTCATAATTCACCTCAGTCTCCATATTTCATATTTCTGCATTGCAATCTGTAATGGATATCCTGCAGTTTTGATGATCATGATGATGTTGAATGATGACGGGTATGATATTAGCGCTGTGACTGGCATTTTTGACATCCTTGGGAGTAGCAAAGAGGTAGTTCGGAGGAGAAAAGTTCCACCAGAAATCAGATGCTTGGCCCCTTCCCATTTAGCAAATTAAAAAAATTAGCGCATCAATAACGATGGACAGCACTTTACCTCGTCTGAAGTTACAATACACACAAATGTGTACCAAATGCCATAAGCATAGAACTGAGTTTGATTCGGGAAGACCGCGGGCTTGCAGCACTCCACCCGAGTCCCGAATATCTCACAAACACGTAACACTGAGCAGCTACGTTCTTCACCGCTTGCAACAACTTGGTTTTACCGGAAGCTTTTACTATAAGTTAAATCGAAAACAAATAGATGCCACAATCGAAGAAAAAAATACCCAGCACCTTTCCAGTTCTCAAGAATAAAACGGGTGTATCGTATTTATATTTTGTGAAGTATTAGGAGCGACCTACGGCCAAAGACCTAAGCTCCTTTACGCAACACAGACTCATCCATTGGAACAAATGTTACGTAGTTGATGCATAGCTTTCAACTTAAAGTTGAAGAATGTATGTATACGCACACACACAAGCACACACATGTATGGTACATGCATGTACACGTGTACCATGTGTGTATGTATGCATGGTATACGCTGTTTAGTTGGGGATGCACGTGCGCTCCCCAGCACATTTCACATTGCACAAGCCCTGATACAGTGGAAAGCATATTATAAGTTACAGAAACATAAGGTTCACTCTGTCTACTTGTCTCCTGGTGTGGGATCGCTAATGCGAATCGAGTGTGCTTCCATGAATAAAGCTTCGACATTGTGTTCTCTTCAGACTTTCTTCTGTGCGGAACTGCATCAGAAATGTGTGCCCTTGTGATGCTGGCTGGTTTAAAGTTATTCACTGCATTTGACACATCCCAACACGTATTAATCGGTAATTGTATTGATCAATTGCCGAACGACTAGAAGAGGATGGTCAATTGGAAACACGACATATAACATGCTTCAATCTGCGATCCGGTATGTTTACGTGCAAATATTTTGTCAGCATACACCAATAGTTGTATATATGCACACACACACCACACACACACACACACACACACACACACACACACACACACACACACACACACACACACACACACACACACACACACACACACACACACACACACACACACACATATATACATATATACATATATATCATATATATATATATATATATATATATATATATATATATACATATATATCTTAAACCACCTACCACAACAAGCCACAAATGTACCGTGATGGTAATACCTAGAAGCCACATCTGCCACTGAATCTGCCCCCTACTGGAAAATCGCCCCTATCTGCCCGATTAATGCCTACGTTGCATCAACACTGATCGACTGCGCTGCACAGTGTTATTTTTGTGCATTAATCGGTACTTTCGTGCAATGCATCTTGTGGCTGTAGCCATGGCGACCGAGAAGTCGTGTGGCAAACGTCCCTGGTTACCTGCGATTTCGGACATGCGAACAATGAAGTCTCGCTGATCGTTCCCAGAACGCGGCCGAGACTGTACGCCGGCCGATGTCAGAGACTGTGCACACCCGGATGTTCCCGGCCGGTCGCCCCGCGCCGACTCGTCCGGCGTTGGACGAGGGGATTAACTGGCCGCATGACGCATGGGTCGGCCCGGGTCACAGACAAGAACGGCCGATTCATCGCCGACGAGCCCAGCTGTCCCGGAGGAACGCATGCAAATGGAATCCCCGTGCAATGTAGGTCATGCGAGGCGGACAGCGACACCGGGTCGGCGGCAGACGCCTCCTGACTTGAAGCAGGAGGAAAAGATGGACTTGGTCCCAAGAAATGTCAGGAGGTCTCAAGCGAAAAGAGAACACGTCATGTTCTCTGTGGATGCCAGGCCAGGAGGCCCCTGAAGCTCACGAAAAGGCCTTCAGCAGGCCACAGTATGCCCAATTGTGTTATCCCGAGTCCCCAGGTCATGAGGAGAATTCAAGGTCTTTAAAGGAGTCTTTGAAGTAGGGAAGCCCCTTGAGATCACGAACAAGTACCGATATCTGGCGGGAGACACCTTACGTTGTCTGGAGGTCCCAGACCAGACTACCCATGAGTTCTGATAGGAAGTCCTCGCGAAACATAACTAAAGATGGTTGGCGGGCAAGCGCACGAGTTGTGCCGCGAACATTAGCTGACTGTGATATTCCGGATCTTAGCTTGTCGGTGCATTCTGTATTTAGCTTACCATGACAGTTTGGATCTTACATTGTCATGCTATTCTGTATCTTAGCGTGCCATGGTATTCTGCATCTTTGCGTGCCATGGTATTCTGTATCTTATTTTAATTTTAAATATTTAATCCGAATTGTTGCTGGGGTGGCTTGAAGAACCAGGGTTCTATTGCTAAGCAGAGCTTGTTGCGTGAACCCTGGCCCCACCACCCGATCCATCAACTCCAGTTCAACGGCAGAATTTAGACCGAACGTTTAACGTGCCGCCAATGCACCGACACGGCCGCCCGGTAGCCCGTCCCCAGCCTTATCGGGCCAGCTGCCAACTGGCACTCCCGGCCGGGGGCTAAATGCGAGCGCGCGAAGCGACTCGAACCCTGTGTTGCCAGCACAGGGGAGACCAGTGCAGGCCAACGCTCTAACCAATTGAGCTACCGGGGCGGCATTGCAATGATATTCTGCATCTTAGCTTGTCATGATATTCTTTTTCTTAACTTATGGTATTCTGTATCTTGGGCTGCCATGGTATTATGTATCTTAGCTTGCAATGCTAGTTTTATCTTATTTTATGGTATGCTGTATCTTGCCATGGTATTATGTATCTTAGATTACCACGATATTCTGTATTATAGCTTGCCATGATATTCTATATATTAGCTCACTATGATATTATGTATCTTGACTTGCTACGATATTCACGCATCGTAGGTTCTCATGGTATTCTGCATCTTAGCTTGCAATGAAATTCCGTATCTTAGTTTGCTATAATATTTTGTATTTTAGGTTGCCATGATGTACCGCATCTTAGCTTGCCATGCTATTCCAACTTCACCTCATTGCCGGGTTGTAACAGCGTGTATGCAATAACAAGCTATGTGACAACGAGACGTCCTTGACAGCAAGCTATCGAACTGTGTTCCTGTCAGATACATGGTCCGTGAAGGCAGCATGTGTGGCCCGCTCCTCTTAATTTGCTCCACCGCCGACCTTCCTGCCCTTATCCAGGCCAACTGCGTCGTGCCCGCTGATGACGTCAAATTCTACGACCCAGCCTCGTCCCTAGCCGACGCCGATGCCCTCCAGGCTGACCCTGGACGTCTCTCTTGTTGGTCGCGCACACGGCATATGAAATTAAAGTCAGCAAAATGCGACGCTTCGTCATATTCCCTGCGAAAATCACCACTCGTAGCCGCACACCCATTGAACGGCACCGTCTCAGAAAGCCGAACCGGGACCCGGGATCTAGGTGTTTACTCGACACAAAACTTGCATTTCCTTCCCACATTGATCTGACTACAGCCAAGGTGTACCGCGCGCTCAGTCCTGTCGTCCGCAGTAGTGCAACCTGATACAGTGTGTTCAAGCGTCACAGCCTGGCGCCGCTGGGATCACAAGATGGTCGTGCCAACCCTGAGAACAGTTTTGCTGTGTGCGCTGGGACAGATGACGTCTGCCTGAAACGCCTGGAGCCCTGGAGCACAAAGTGTGCATGCGGCCAGCCTTGAACTCGGATAACTCATCGCGAGTCTAAACTAGATCACCGTTTTATATCGTTTTAGCGTTTGCTCAATTTAGAATCAGTTGGCACAATACGGCCTCGTGCTCTTGTTCAACATTTAACAAGCGAGAACTGACAGCCCTAATCTGCTGTTAGCGTCTGTTCTGTGGCTCCCAACACTTACCCATACTCTGCGAAATGCCCCGTTTGTTCGAGTGAACGATATTTGGCGCAGGCTGTCCATTCGTGTCCCCTTCTCATGTTACTGGTACCGCAACACTATTGATTATTCACGTCTACCGCATTCATTTATAGCTCCAACACCCCGAGCTCCACGGACTCGTTAGGCGCTTTCTGGTAACCTAATATACGCACCGTGTGTATTTGTGTGTATCTGTTTGTAGCTGATCATAGTGACTGTGACTTGTACTGTATATATATTGTGTCTGAACTGCATATTCATTGAGAGCATCATTCATTGCACAAATGAGCACCTTGACGTTGATGGCAATACAAATACAACCGCAAATACCACTGACATAATACAGATTAGACTCTTCAGAAAATGAGCCATCCGTCTCACTCTCCCACTCGATCCCACTCTCTCATGCACTCTTTCAGTCTCTCCTCGCCTTCCTCCCTCGTCCTCCTCTCTCCCTCTCCTCTCCCTCTCCCTCTCTCCCTCTCTCTATTTCTTTCTTCTCGTTTCGGTTACCAACCTTGTCCTAGTTATCTCAGCATATCCCCCACCACCGAAGCCCAGCAATATTTCACTGTGTGCGGTCCTGTGGTGAGGATAGACAATTATACTCTGGTATTCACGTCATTGAAACTGTTCACCGCTAAGTGATTGATAATTTTATTTTGCAGGACAGTGGGTGCAAAATTTCACACGTAGCCATTATCAGACCCTTCTTACTAACATTTTTGGTCATATTCTGACTGGTGACCCGAAACCCAGACAGAGTCATCACAGTCGCATACGAAGCCCGCCAAACACACATATAGATGCGAAGGTGTTGGACGTACATGATTCTTACACAAAACTTATGGCGAGCATGTTTGTAAGAAGTGGAAGTGGAGATTAAGCGTGGGCTCTATGCACTGAGATGAAGGTATGCTAGAGATACTACGCGCATGAACGGTCGGGTGATGAAGAATCAACTGTACGGCGACATAGTACGTAGAACCCCATGGATTCGCCATCTTTCGCAGATTTGCCTACATTCCAGCCACCGAAGGGTCCGATAGAGTATGAACAGATGTTCAGAGATCTGAAATCCAAACTGATGAAATATTAAAAAGGCATCTCACACCTACAAGTAACATCATTTATGACCAAAGTAAGGCGATCGGGTAACTTCAAGCCAACATAATCTACAAACTAAATGTCGTTGTTCGAACAACTAAACATTGTTCAAACTCAACCTGCTCTCATAAAAATGTTTACTTTAGCCAGAATCTTCGATTTTAGCTCTAATGGGCAAATAATATGCAAACATAATAAGTAATAAAAAACTAGATAAAAATATATTCTGGTGCGTTTTGTTTCTTCCCTAAAGATAAGGAAACGCTGAAAGTTTCATTAAAATATCTTTGTTCGTTAAACCGTGACGAGTCGTTGAACCTTTGTGGAGGTAACCTCACTTGACCTTGACTACCTCGTCAACCCTAGACGACCTGACCTCAACATTTTGACACAACATGCAAAATTGATGTGGAGAAAGGCATGCCAAGTTTATACTCGCTGCTCTGCGGCGTTCTTTCACCACCCGCGGAAAACCTTAGGGGTCGGATAACAGCTCCCCCGAGACAGCTCGGATCAAAGTGCGCCGCCGCCGGCCGGCACGGTCGGAGGTCGCGTCATCCGCTCCGCACATCACCCGGTCATCGTGCACACATCACCCGGTCATCGTGCACACATCACCCGGTCATCGTGCACACATCACCCGGTCATCGTGTACACATCACTCAGTCATCGTGCACACATCACCCGGTCATCGTGCACACATCACTCAGTCATCGTGCACACATCACCCGGTCATCGTGCACACATCACCCGGTCATCGTGCACACATCACCCAGTCATCGTGCACACATCACCCGGTCATCGTGCACACATCACCCGGTCATCGTGCACACATCACCCGGTCATCGTGCACACATCACCCAGTCATCGTGCACACATCACTCAGTCACCGTGCACACATCACCCAGTCATCGTGCACACATCACCCAGTCATCGTGCACACATCACCCGGTCATCGTGCATACATCACTCAGTCATCGTGCCACATCACCCAGTCATCGTGCACATCACCCGGTCATCGTGCATACATCACCCGGTCATCGTGCACACATCACCCAGTCATCGTGCACATCACTCAGTCATCGTGCACACATCACCCAGTCATCGTGACACATCACTCAGTCATCGTGCACATCACCCGGTCATCGTGCACACATCACCCGGTCATCGTGCATACATCACCCGGTCATCGTGCACACATCACTCAGTCACCGTGCACATCACCCAGTCACCGTGACACATCACTCAGTCATCGTGCATACATCACCCAGTCATCGTGACACATCACCCAGTCATCGTGCACACATCACCCAGTCATCGTGCACACATCACCCGGTCATCGTGCACACATCACCCGGTCATCGTGAACACACATCACCCAGTCATCGTGCATGCATCACTCAGTCATCGTGACACATCACCCAGTCATCGTGCATACATCACCCGGTCATCGTGATACATCACCCAGTCATCGTGCACACATCACCCAGTCATCGTGCATATATCACCCGGTCATCGTGCATACATCACCCGGTCATCGTGCATACATCACCCGGTCATCGTGCATACATCACCCGGTCATCGTGCACATCACTCAGTCACCGTGACACATCACCCAGTCATCGTGCACACATCACCCAGTCATCGTGCACACATCACCCGGTCATCGTGCATACATCACCCAGTCATCGTGCACACATCACCCAGTCATCGCGCATACATCACCCGGTCATCGTGCATACATCACCCAGTCATCGTGCACATCACCCAGTCATCGTGCACGCATCACCCGGTCATCGTGCACGCATCACCCGGTCATCGTGCACACATCACTCAGTCACCGTGCCACATCACCCGGTCATCGTACATACATCACCCAGTCATCGTGCATACATCACCCAGTCCGTGCACATCCAGTATCGTGCATACATCCAGTCATCGTGCCATCCAGTCTCGTGCCTCCCGGTATTGCATACCCGGTTGTGCACATCACCCAGTCATCGCGCACACATCACCCAGTCATCGTGCACACATCACCCAGTCATCGTGCACACATCACCCAGTCATCGTGCATACATCACCCGGTCATCGTGCACACATCACCCAGTCATCGTGCACACATCACCCAGTCATCGTGCATACATCACCCAGTCATCGTGCACACATCACCCAGTCATCGTGCACACATCACCCGGTCATCGTGCACGCATCACCCGGTCATCGTGCACACATCACTCAGTCACCGTGCACACATCACCCGGTCATCGTGCATACATCACCCAGTCATCGTGCATACATCACCCAGTCACCGTGCACACATCACCCAGTCATCGTGCATACATCACCCAGTCATCGTGCACACATCACCCAGTCATCGTGCACACATCACCCGGTCATCGTGCACACATCACCCGGTCATGGTGCACACATCACCCAGTCATCGCGCACACATCACCCAGTAATCGTGCACACATCACCCAGTCATCGTGCACACATCACCCAGTCATCGTGCACACATCACCCGGTCATCGTGCATACATCACCCGGTCATCGTGCACACATCACCCAGTCATCGTGCACACATCACCCGGTCATCGTGCATACATCACCCAGTCATCGTGCACACATCACCCAGTCATCGTGCACACATCACCCAGTCATCGTGCATACATCACCCGGTCATCGTGCACACATCACCCAGTCATCGTGCACACATCACCCGGTCATCGTGCACACATCACTCGGCCGCTGCGCACGCATCAGCGGCGGCACAGATCAGCTGTTCTGACACGACCGACAGGGTTCGCCGCGTGAGCGACGCCGCGCTGACAGTGCCGGCGCGCTCGCTGACGACCCAGCGGCAGATCCAGTGGCCGATCAGGCCCAGCGCGCACGACCTCCTACTACTCCACCGATAACGCCGGCGAGCTGCCAGCAGGACGCAGAACCGGTGCATTCCGCTCACGTTTTTCCTGTTCTTTTCGTTTGGTTATTTAATTCAGTGTTAGAGGCATGTGGGCGGTATTGACTATGTTCGAGGGACGTTCCACTTATGCCAGCAATCAGGTCGGAAACAATGCGGCTACGATGGCACTAATAAAGAGCTTGCGATGCGAATCCCTTATGCCCTTATGCTCCCTTAAGCCGGCGACACCTCAAGAGAGGTGGTATAAAATCGATATCAAGTTATTTGATTCTAGCCATCGTATTAAAATAAGTCAAAGAACATCAACCCGCGCGGTCTTTTTGGTGAGATCCTCGTGCCGTCTCATGGGGAGGGGGTAATGGGGAATGTCATACACTTGGAATTTCCAAACTAAACGTTGCACGAAAACGAAAGTGATGTCATCGAAATTCGCTCGGCGAGTAGGTGATACAACTACCCACAATATGTTATCCCCACAAGTGACGTCACTAGGATGTCTGTGTGATCACGTCTGACGTCATGTTTTCGGATCTGGAAAGCTCATTTTGAGAAGTGTTGTTTTAAGTCAACTTTCCGAATGCAAATTGGTTGCTTTAACCAGACTTGTCTAATTTGGCCCAAATGCACAAATATGCAAAACACATAAAAAATAAAACCAACAATTATCATGGTTCGTTTTATTGTATCCCTACAGATAAGCAAACGCTGAACGTTTCATTCCAATTCACTTATCCGTTAAAGGGTGACGAATCGTTTAACTTTTTTAGAGATGACCTCAATTGACCTTAACTTACTCGTGTACTCGTAGATGATCTGACCTCACAACTTTCACACAATATGCCAAGTTGAGATGGAAAATGGATGTGAAATTTGGCCACGCTCTGCCACGTGCCGTTTTTGAAAAAATTATCCGCGGGTAACCTCAGGGGTGCATAAGGACCCCGGAGACGAGGGAGGGGATTAGGTTTAATAGTGACCCTTTTTCATACTAACACAAACTCATGGAGCCGCTTCTCTTCAAACGTTGGCGGCCACCATATAAGATAGCCTATGCTGGCCTAACTGCGGTTTCTTGCTTGCTTGCTGTCTGACGATTTTTTTTTCTCGAAAAAAGTGTTCCTACGATGTAAAATGTTTGGTCTCGACCGGATGAAATTGAGTAATGGATCTAGTTCCACTAAATAGAGTATGAACTGAATGACCATAGGGGGCGGGGATGGCCGAGTGGTTAAGGTGTTCGGCTCTGGGTATCAAAGGTCCTGGGTTCGACACTAGCGCCGCTCGGAACATTTCCCAATCCCACGGCCCACCGGCGAAACAGTGTGGGCGGCACCATTAGCCGTGAATGTGCAGAAAGTGCGTCGTGAACCACCCAATAAACAAACAAAGATTGACCATAGGCCTCGAATTGTCGAAGACCCAAGCTGGCTGCTAAACAACTGTCAGCACATAAAGTACACCTCTACCGGCAAAACTTCAAGATGATTGCTCAAGACGGCAACGTTAGGCACATTCTCGCCAAGGTAATGCTTGTCGATGTGGTGCGCATCTACCGAGAAAAGCCTGGAACGTGTATTTACCGAGAACAGTCCGCCACCGAGAAAAGCCGGGAAAGTGTGTCGAGAAAATGTCCCGGATGCGGAACTAACAAGAAAAATTGGAGATGTGTACTATCGAGATACGTCCGAGATGTGTCCCGGCCGAAAACAGTCCGGGATATGTAACACTGAGACAAATCCAGGACGCGCGAGGGTCAAAACTGGCATAGGGGACATCGCTCCCGTCCGATGAGGGATTAGGCTACTTGATCAATCGTCCACACTCCCACACATACACAGCATATCACCATAACTGCGCAGCTGGCAAAGCAACTACCATGCATTGACCCCCCCCCGTAAGATTTCCCGCGGGTAGTGGAAGAACGGCGCGCGGCAGCGCGCCGAAATTTGGCATATCTTGTTTACACATTAATGTGGCATGATGTATCAAGCGTTTGAAATCAGATAATCTAGGGTCAACGAGCTAGTCAAGGTCAAGCAAGGTCACCTCCAAAAAGCTAAACCAGTAGTCACGCTTCATCGGATAAATATATTTTGATGAAACCTTCAGCGTTTGCTTATCTTCAGGGATGCAACAAAACGCATCTGAGGATTTTTTTTCCCGTTTTTGATTGCTCGTTAGTTTGATATATTTGACCATTACAGTTAAAATAGACGATTTTAGCCAAACTATGCATTTTTAATTGAGCAAGTTGACTTCGAACAACATTTCTCGAAATGTTGCTCGAAAAGGAAAATTAAAGAAAGCTTGAAAATACTAAATTTTGAAACTTCAAAAAGTATAATTTTGATTTTTGGGTGGCCACAACTATTATGGTGTTGATAGATTTCGCTTTCATTTTCTAGTTCCAAATAATTTTTCCTCTCTCAAATCTCCACAAAAATGAGCTCCACAGAGCCACAAACATGATGCAAGTCGTGAAAAACTAAGCCCCCCAGTGACGTTACTTTGGGGGATTTTGGGGGTGATGCCTGACCCTACTCACCGAGCGCTTTCCGATGACACCTATTTCGTTTTCGTGCGACGCTTAGTTTGTAGATTAGAGTGGTACCTATCGACCCCCTCCCCGTCCTGAGACGTGGTGTGAGGATCTGACCGGAGAGACAGGGTTAAAGAGCCATTCAATCATTATTCTACCGACACGAAAAGCAGCTCTTATTTTAGATATGACGGATACTTGCAGTCACCTGCATACTTCGATAAAGCTTGTATTCACTTCACCTCAGCAAATAGAAACAACATCCAAGAAACTATATATCTTTGTTTTATGTTGACTTCTTACTGTGGCGTACTGGGGCAGAACCACGGGTAATATATCCGTCATATGCCGATGGGGTTAAACCCACTTAGGAAGTGCCACAGGGGCCCAAGCAACCACCATGCACCGATTTGTCTTCTGATTTTCAAGAAAAAAGCTAGGATTGGGAATACTTTTGCCGCATGAAGTGCATTTTCAAACATTCTCATCAACCGCTGAAAGTTTTCTCGATAAATCGTGAATCCTTGGACCAAGTCTATCTGTTTGGCACGGGACATGGAAGCGATGGCTCCACCTGGATCCACTGGTGGGCACCAATTTTACGTTGACCCTAATTTCACCCGGTGAATGTTTTGATATATATATCACTCGCACGTCCGGTGGTCCGCGCCAACTTCGCATGTCCGGGGGGGCAGATGTCTGCCCCCCCAAGATCTATATAACTGTGCTAGCTAGTGACAAACGGAAAACGGCGTTGGATAGCTGGTGACGGGCTCTGTCGAAAGTGTTTCGGTCATTTTTCGCTCAGGTCAACATTCAGGTCACTGGGTCATCATAGGTCAAGTTCGACCAGATCAGGTAGGACTCAGATATTTACACATATATCAGGACCTGTAACAGATAGAAACAAACGGCGAACGTTATTCGACAGTCCTTGAAATGCACTATCAACAATAGGCGGTGTAATTTAAGGTCAGGTCAACCAAAACTCAGATCAAAGCCATGAATCCATGACCTCAGGTCAAGGTCATGAAGTCCCCTAGGGAGGCCATGCAATATATCAATCGACACGTCGTGGCGATACAAGCACAATGACGGTAGTTTCCGCCTTCTAGTTCAATGCAGTGCGATATAATGCGCAAAAATGTGTAGTGATCTCAGGTGACCTCAGATACCTTGGTGAGGTCACTGAGCAAAACTGTCAGCAGTAGCATTGAGCATAGCTTCCGTCTACATGCCACAGCCGTTGTGAGATCATTTCGAGCGCAAATATGTAACCAGGAAACATTTGTATATTTTACCATAGCCCTATAATGGGGAAGCCATGACCGCCACCTGACCTAAGGTCAATGCTACGAAAAAACCGATATGGATATTATGGTCCCTGATGAGATCATGACATGGTATAAGTTTGAAAGAAATCGCCCAATTATTGTGGAAGTTATGCCACCTGGAACTCCGAGTGTAGTTGGGTCATTTCGCCTGACCTGGTGACCTGACCTGAGATGACCCAGGATTAAAAATGTATGAGAATATGCGGAAAAAGCCAATGAACGGCTATGCGAGGCTCGACCTTGCTAACCCGATTAGTTTGGCGGCAAATGAGGAAAAACCGGATGGGGCAGATATCTGCCCCCCCCCCCGGGCGTGCGCGGGATATCGTCGGAATTGCATCTGTACCATTTGCTGACATTCTGAAAACACTCGCTTGTGACAAAGGATAATTTGATTGGGAAAATCTTAGCTTGTCGATATCAGCACGGTGTCCCAACTAAGAATGACGGCGGTGTGTCAAAGAGGATGCTGTTCAACAGCAGCATCATGCTCATCACCATCATAACGTTTATTGTCACAAATTATACGCGCTATATTTGAGGGCATCCCAAAAGTGCTGAAAACATAAAACCTTACGTGCTTCACTCTGGACACGTATGTGAATAGAAATGCTACTTGAAGCATCAGAAGAACAGTGCATACTATCAGCACATTCTAACATGACAGCGGTCGACTTCCGAGCACATGACGTAATTCCCTGTTGACCCACCTACATCTAGCGCTGCGCCGCGGGTCCAGGGGCTGCGCTTGGAAACACTGAGGGAGAACATTTCCTCTGAAAAAGAGGTACATTGGCTGGAAAATCAGTTCCAAAGGGGTGGGGGAGGGACGTTTCCGGTCGGAGCGGTACTGCCTTACGCTGGAGAGCGGGGCTAAAGACTCCAGTGGGATGCTGCGGAATGTACCACGGACGTCCCTGCTGATCAGTTATCAGCTGCCTGAACGGTCCCCTAATGCCGGGACTCTGGACTTTGACCATGAGGGGTGCGTCTCACCGACGCGCCGGGCCGGGCATCGTAACAAGCGATGGGGCAGAATTTTGAATGCATCCAGTTCGGCTTAGTGAACACATAGCAAAATGGAATGGACTGTATGTACTTTATGTTCAAATCCAGGTATATATTATTAAGGTGCAAAAGCCAGGAAATCCATTTTCTTCGCGTATTCTTATCTTACTCGAGTTATCTACAATACATAACCTGACGACATAGCAGAAAATACACATAAATTGTCATGTGCGTTGCAAGTTGTCTGCAAGAAACCTGTTGGCTCATTCAACGCCAGGTCGACAAGTGAAAGGGACAAAATAGCACCCAATAATTACTTTGTTGATGAAAATATTCGTGTGGGGTTATCTGATCCAGCGAATCAAGCTGTGCCATTCTTCGGAAGAACATATCAATTGTCATGGAGTTACAGACTGGGGCATTTCCCGCCCCGGTAGCTCAGTTAGTTAGAGCACTGGCCTGCACTGGTCTCCCCTGTTCTGGCACCGCCGGGTTCGAGTTGCTTCACGCGCTCGCATTTAGCCCCCGGCCGGGAGGGTCAGTTGGCAGCTGGCCCGATAAGTCCGGGGGACGAGCTACCGGGCGGCCGTGTCGGTTCATTGACGGCACGTTAAACTTTCGATCAAAATTCTGCCGTTGAACTGGAATTCATGGATCGGGTGGTGGGGTCGGGGTTCACGCAACAAGCTCTGCGTAGCAATAGCACCCTGGCTCATAAAGCCACCCCTTCAAACATTCGGATTAAATTTGATTTTGAAAGTTGTGATAGGTCACCTTGCAAGAATGTCTTTAAAAAGTCATCCGAATTCTACAAACATATATATCAGTGAACTCACAATAATGCACTGCATCTTTTGGATCTCTCGGAATTTTCCTTTACGGGCTATTTTAAACGTGACATTGTGACTTAAGGTCGCACGTCCTACTTTAACTTCCGGAGTTCAAAAGATACTTGTTTTGGGAAACTTGTGCGAAATATATTATCTATGCAGTGAGAGCCCTGTAAACCTTCGCACCGACTTCCAAGCTTTTGCCGCACTTCTCTCCGAAACATTACGTGTTGGCAGGCAGCAGTGGGACGCACTCGAACGTACTTATCATCAAAACCCGAAACTGTCCATACCTGCTCTCGGCCTTCGCGGTCTCAAAGGCCGTGACATTCTCAATCACGCCGTATGTGGCAGGGAATACCGTGATTGCATCATGCACAACTGCGAGGACTGCCATGGCTAAGACGGGGTGATGACTTTCTAAGGATTATCCTCACGGAAAAATCAGGAGAAGAGAGTAAAAGTGATTCAGCCCCAAATGATGACATGAATAATGAGATTAGGTACATACAGTGCATGAGCATGCATTAATGTGCACTCGTAAAGATAGTGAAGACCAAAGAGGAAAGCATGAGATATTTGAGCAAGCAAATCGTTAAACTGACCAGACACCACTTTCTGGCTAACGAACAAGGTCCGTACTTTATCTACGCAAAGGCTACTGGAAAGGAGGGCAAAGCGATTGTCCAGTGCGATTTCGCTGAAAATTATTCACTTGTGGTGCAGGATGTGGCTCAATGCTTCTGCTGGGATTCGTCCCTGTGTATCCTGCACCAGTTTGTAGTGTACTGGCGTGATGACGAGACACTGTGCCATCAGAGCTGCTGATGTATCTCTGACGACACAAAGCACAACACCGACATGGTGCATGCGTCCCTGCAATGGCTTATCCCAGAAATTCGAACCGCAGTACCTGACCTCCAAAAATGTGTATTTCAGAGAAGGCAATGCTGCACAGTATTCGAATAGGCATGACTGCATCAATATGTGTTACCGTCAGACAGATTTTGGGGTACCCTGTCAGTGCCATTTTTGTCGCATCTCATGGCAAGAGCGTTTACGACGGTATCGGAGACACATCCAGGCGTGCCGCCGCTCAACAGAGCCTCAGGCTCCCGCTTAACAGCCAGCTACTGACGGAGGAGGACATGTTTGAGCATCTGTCGCACAAGCTAGTCAACGGCATCAAGTTCATAGTTGTATCAAAGCAGGAGAAAATGAACGCCACGACCCATCTCATCGAGCGCTTCTCGAAGGCGAAGGGAGGCGAAGGGAGCACTGTACCACAAGCACCACAAGTTCGCACCAGTGACCCACATATCAGAAGTAGTTCATTAACTGTCTACCGATGCGGGGCGTGTGTTAATGGTAGGTGGGTGAAATGAAACGAGTTTGTGTGCTCTCTGATGTACCTGATGATTCTGATCAGTCTGAATTGGGATTCTGACAAGGTATGGGGTGATCTGCAGATTTGTAGATCATCACATTGCATTACAATATGATACTGTACCGTAACACCTTTTTGCAATGCGTCGCATTGCATAAATATGCTACTTTCTCTCATTGCGCTGATGTAGACAGCTCACGATCTAATTCGATTCATTTCAGACTTAACATGTCTTAATGAATGCGTCCTCAACATGTCCTTAATGAATGAAGTTGCTCTGAAACAGTTCACGATGAATACGCTTCCTCATTCAATGGTGTCGTTCATTTTTTCGTTTCCAGAATGTGGGGTTTGAAACACCAGAAAGTTGATATTACAGTGGTTGGGGTATTGTATGAACTCTGGATGCTATTAACGCACCCTCTCCAAGACATTTTGGATATTTTGGAGCCTTATTTCGCATTTTGGTTATTGTGAGCTCTGGACCTTGTGAGCTTTGGATGCTATGAACTTTGGCACTAAATTAACTCTGGATGTTGTGTTATATTCCCTGACGAACGCACCCTATCTTAGACATTTTATACTTTTAAAAACTGTTTGGACTACATTTCGTATTTTGGACGTTATGAACTTTGGCACTAAATGACCACTGGATATATGATATATCCCCTCCCATACGCACGCACGCACGCACGCACGCACGCACGCACGCACGCACGCACGCACACACACACATACACACACATACATACATACATGCATGCATACACACACATACATACATACATGCATACACACACACAAACACACATACATATATGTGTGTGTATATGTGTGTATGTAGATCATTGAGTATGTTTCCATTTATCTAGGTGTGTCACGTTTGTATTGTGTTGCTGTGGTACTGTTCGGCGCTGTTAGGTTTGATGGTGGTGCACAGCCGATGACCGGACCGTGGCCGCCGGAGAATGACAACAATGCAGACTGCGGTACTGTGTCGTTATCGTGATGCCGGTCCGCAGACGGTCATCTCGGCTCGAAGTCTCTGCTCCGTCCTCGAAAACAACAAATTGTACCGATGCGAGTTTCACGAATCGATGTTTTCGGAAGTGCAACAGTTCGACCCTCAGTAATGATTTTAAGCGGCATCAGTATAGCGAAATGGTTGGTTATTGCTGGCCAGTTCGTTATCGCGGCCATGACCAAGGCAATGTTTGACCACTGATCATGACTGAATTCCGGTGACCTTCCTATACAAGGTAATCTGTGTAATCATACACTACTATACTGTGGGTGAAGCAGATAATAAAAACTCCTATTTCTAGCAAAGTGGTGTCGACTTGCTTGACTATCTGAATGATACGTTAGTTGACACGAACCTGTACTACCTACTACTGCAATGACTGCGCCTGTTATCAATTTGATGCTATTGTTAAAAAACGTTATTGCTATCAAAAGCCGACTAATCCGCGTCCCTTTGATCTTCACTAAGGGAGGTACGCGGCCATGACCAAGGCAATGTTTGACCACTGACCATGACTGATTTCCGGTGACCTTCCTGTACAAGGCAATCTGTGTAATTCCACACTACTACACTGCGGCTGGAACAGATAATAGAAGCTGCTATTTCGAGCAAGGTGGTGTCGAATTGCTTAATTATCTGAATGATACATTAGTTGATACGAACCTGTACTAGCTACTACTGCAATGACTGCGCCAAAAATTGCACCCGTCTAGCAGTTCTGGCTGTGATCTGACGAGTTACGGTATTTTTATCTCTCGCTGACGTAAAGCTGGCTAAGACGTCGGGCTTTCGGGTAATCGATGACTGTCGTGCCGCTTCAGCCCAGTAGTGCTCATCGTGAGGCTTGCAACTTTCCAAGCGAATACAAAAAATTAAATCCACTCGAGACTGTCCCCAATTCCTGTTCACGGACGATCTCCTTGGCTGGTTCACGGCTACCTCACGAGCTGAAGGCATTGTCAGCGGCCAGTGAAGTGTCAGCGGCCAGAGACGGCCCTCAACACATGGGGTCAGGGTCGAGGTCGGGGTCAGGGTCGGGGTCAGGGTCGAGGTCGGAGTCGGGGGTCGGGGTCGGGGTCGGGGTCGGGGCCGGGGTCGGGGTCGGGGTCGGGGTCGGGGTCGAGGTGGGGACGGGGATGGGGTCGGGGTCGGGGTCGGGTCGGATATGGTCAGGGTTGTGGTCGGGGTCGAGGTGGGGACGGGGTTGGGTCAGGGTCGGGGTCGGGCTCGGGGTCGGGGTCGGGGTCGGGGTCGGGGTCGGGGTCGGGGTCGGGATCGGGGTCGGGGTCGGGGTCGGGGTCGGGACCGGAGCAGCGCGTCGGAGCCGTCTGAGGCCGGAGTTATGAGCGGCGAGCGGCACCGCGCGGAGTCACGGATCCGCCGACCGGCGGCGCTCAAGGTCGCGGCGATCAGGAGCGCGCCGGGCGCCGCCTGAAGATGGCGATCAGGAGAGCCGACCGACAGCGGCTGGAGTCGGGAAGTGGCCGCGGTGGCCTTCTGCGGCCGGGCGGCAGCGTCGCAGCCGGCAGCGCCGCCGGCCACTGCGCTGTCCGCGCCAGTGTCAACACCAAGGCCGGACGGACGCCCGGACAACCGGCGACCGCGCAGGACGGCTCTGGAGTGGGACCACGACCATCGGCTCTGGGTCCACGGGGATCGCGCGGCTCTGGAGTGGGACCACGACCATCGGCTCTGGGCCCACGGGGATCACGCGGCTCTGGAGTGAGTAGGACCACGACCATCGGCTCTGGGTCCACGGGGATCGCGCGGCTCTGGAGTGGGACCACGACCATCGGCTCTGGGTCCACGGGGATCGCGCGGCTCTGGAGTGGGACCACGACCATCGGCTCTGGGTCCACGGGGATCGCGCGGCTCTGGAGTGGGACCACGACCATCAGCTCTGGGTCCACGGGGATCGCGCGGCTCTGGAGTGGGACCACGACCATCAGCTCTGGGTCCACGGGGATCGCGCGGCTCTGGAGTGGGACCACGACCATCGGCTCTGGGTCCACGGGGATCGCGCGGCTCTGGAGTGGGCATCACGACCATCGGCTCTGGGTCCACGGGGATCGCGCGGCTCTGGAGTGGGACCACGACCATCAGCTCTGGGTCCACGGGGATCACGTGGCTCTGGAGTGGGATCACGACCATCGGCTCTGGGCCCACGGGGATCACGCGGCTCTGGAGTGGGACCACGGCCATCAGCTCTGGGTCCACGGGGAGCACGCGGCTCTGGAGTGGGCATCACGACCATCAGCTCTGGGTCCACGGGGATCGCGCGGCTCTGGAGCTGGCATCACGACCATCAGCTCTGGGTCCACGGGGATCACGCCGCTCTGGAGTGGGCATCACGACCATCAGCTCTGGGTCCACGGGGATCACGCCGCTCTGGAGTGGGCATCACGACCATCAGCTCTGGGTCCACGGGGATCGCACGGCTCTGGAGTGGGATCACGACCATCAGCTCTGGGTCCACGGGGATCGCACGGCTCTGGAGTGGGCATCACGACCATCAGCTCTGGGTCCACGGGGATCGCGCGGCTCTGGAGTGGGACCACGGCCATCAGCTCTGGGTCCACGGGGATCACGCGGCTCTGGAGTGGGCATCACGACCATCAGCTCTGGATCCACGGGGATCACGCCGTCTGGAGTAAGGATCGCGATCCTAAGTTCTGAGTCTACGTGGATCACACGGCTCTGGAGTGGGATCGCGACCATCAGCTCTCGAGTGCACGGCGATCAGGACCGATTCCTATGAAACGGAGCAGCACTGGGCTACCGGCGGATATAGAGCCAAGTGCCCAGGGGAGGAATGGGGTCAGCGAACGGGCTAGGCCGGATGGCTGGCGTAGAGGATTGGAACCGGCGACTAGCGGACTAGGATCGACGTCTCAGAAGGGATTAACACGCGGGCCCGCAAGAGGATAGCGACGGCGGTGCGGTGTGCACAGAATGCGCGCGCCAGAGCCGGGGTCCGGGAGCGAGATCAGGGCCGGTCGGCGAGCTGTGCGGTAGTGCGACGTCCTGGACCTGAGAGGATTACCGGGCCAGACGTGATCGCACAATTGCCGGCCCGGGTGATAAGATCGGCTGATTAGGAGAACCGAGTGCATCCGAAGGTCATAAGGCTGGCATGGGCACGGACTGGGAGGGAGGGGGGAGTTGATGAGTGGCGTGGGGTTGCATGCACGTGGCCTTTCACGTTCTTCGCGTTCGTGCTCGTCTGCGACTGCAGGTATGTTGAATGCCGTTCGTTGCAAATTGTTCGCCTAGTCCTGTGCGTAAAAATAAAAATGCGCATCCATTAGCACTCACGTTGAGGTCTTCCTTCGCGTGGCATATGACATGAAATGGATAGTTCTCTAGCTACCACAATTATTTCTCGATAATTTGCTGCATCCGCTATCGAGGACTGCATGACACCATAATTATATGATGCAACACATGTACCAAGATCAGACCTGCTAGGTCCCATTATTTATCAACACGACTAAATAAATTACATGAATTAGGAACAAAGCTAACTAGAATGGCGCGGACACGCTTGAAAACTTCGCAACACCTCCCAACGCATTCCTTCCACAGAACACCCATCAGGCGTTCTGTGAAAAGAATGCGGATGCAGTTCCAAAAACTATATGCCAAGGTTTCTGGCAGGTTGAGCGGGCACGGTACTTCCCCCACCATACGTCCGTACGTCTAAGACAGCACCCTGCCGCTCGACAGAGAAGCAAAAGCCCGCTAGCACACCACCCAGGGCATGTGACGTGGCTAGATGCGTAAAATAGATGAAAGAGAAGAGCAGTAGGCGACATAGAATGAGTCCATGTTCGCCGCGATTCCTACGACACTTTTGCTACGCTACCGGGTCGACGGTCGCTGGTTTTGCACCAGAACGCACGGAGCACAAATCGCCAACTCCGTCTCAACGCAGTGCTAACCGTACGCAGAGGTTGGAAGTCGCTGGCCGGTGACTGGTGGGAGTTTGGGAGTGACTGGTGGGAGGTTGGAAGTCGCTGGCCGGTGGCTGGTGGGAGTTTGGGAGTGACTGGTGGGAGTTTTGGAGTGACTGGTGAGAGGTTGGGAGTGACTGGTGGGAGTTTGGGAGTGACTGGTGGGAGGATGGGAGTGACTGGTGGGAGGCTGGGAGTGACTGGTGGGAGGCTGGGAGTGAATGGTGGGAGTTTGGGAGTGACTGGTGGGAGGTTAGGAGTGACTGGTGGGAGGTTGTGAGTGAATGGTGGGAGGTTGGGAGTGACTGGTGGGAGGCTGGGAGTGTCTGGTGGGAGGTTGGGAGTGACTGGTGGGAGGTTGGGAGTGACTGGTGGGAGGTTGGAAGTCGCTGGCCGGTGGCTGGTGGGAGGTTGGAAGTCGCTGGCCGGTGGCTGGTGGGAGGTTGGAAGTCGCTGGCCGGTGACTGGTGGGAGGTTGGAAGTCGCTGGTCGGTGGCTGGTGGGGGGTTGGAAGTCGCTGGTCAGTGGCTGGTGGGAGGTTGGAAGTCGCTGGTCGGTGGCCGGTGTGGGGTTGGAAGTCGCTGGCCGGTGGCTGGTGGGAGGTTGGAAGTCGCTGGTCGGTGGCTGGTGGGGGGTTGGAAGTCGCTGGCCGGTGGCTGGTGGGAGGTTGGAAGTCGCTGGTCGGTGGCTGGTGGGAGGTTGGAAGTCGCTGGCCGGTGGCTGGTGGGAGGTTGGAAGTCGCTGGTCGGTGGCTGGTGGGAGGTTGGAAGTCGCTGGCCGGTGGCTGGTGGGAGGTTGGAAGTCGCTGGTCGGTGGCTGGTGTGGGGTTGGAAGTCGCTGGCCGGTGGCTGGTGGGAGGTTGGAAGTCGCTGGCCGGTGGCTGGTGGGAGGTTGGAAGTCGCTGGTCGGTGGCTGGTGTGGGGTTGGAAGTCGCTGGCCGGTGGCTGGTGGGAGGTTGGAAGTCGCTGGCCAGTGGCTGGTGTGGCGCAGTGCGTCGGAATTCGGAAATTTGGGTGAAGGGCAACACAAAACGGGAAAATAATTTACATCTTAGATAAGGGAGTTTCCTTTTGTTCATATATATACATATATATATATATATATATATATATATATCTCAGACAGCAAGATTGATTTTTTAACATCTCATGCTAAAGTAAAAATGAATATGGACAGTGATATGGTAGAACATTCTCTGTGTGCAAAGTCCGGAGCATGTCGTGTCAGGTATGAAGGCAAGTTTTCAAGGTTTGTGACGGTCGGACAACTTGTCGCTCTTAAGCTTAGCCTTTCGGAGCACCCTGCGTAACAGGACCAACACCAGCCTTCCAAGCAGAGGTGAACAACGGTCCACACAGATACGCACGGTGAGGAAACTTTGCGTACTGCAAACCAACATTGTGGTCGAAAATGTGGCTAAATACATCATATAACAATGTTTGAAAACAATCCTCACAAAGGTAAAATAGGAAATATAAGCCGAACACTAGATCGCGAGAACCACACGGGCACGCAGAGACGATCATGTGTTAAGCATAAGGAAAACTGTTTTTTCCATCAGTGGAAAGGAATTCCTCAGTTCTCTTCAAAACTCCTTACCCGATGAGAAAGAATCACTTCCTCGCACGCGAAGGTCGCGATGGAATCTAGTGGCAGGCGTTTTGACATCTCTTCCAAACAGAAAGCGCCAACAATGTGTGCGGACAAGTTTCAGTATAATTTTTACATGGGTTGCTGTCGTCTACAATGATGTTGAAGTCATAACCATGGCATTACAAAGCAAGCCAGTTTATCAGTTGTGGTGGTGATGAGTCACCTATCCGCGGCTTTGCCACGACGGTGGAAGGCGTTTGTGATTGAATTACTACTGTATTTCTTTAATCCCAGTGCTGTAAAGTCACGCTAAATGTTGATTGCTTCATTTCACCTCTTTCATTTTTTTTTTAACACCAAAACTTTAGTCTTTCTCTATGATTAGTCTCTTTAACATGGAAGATTCACATAAATTTTGGAACACAATCTCAGATGCCACGCGAGATAGTTAAAGGCTATGATGTGCATAAGTCATCTTCATCGTCAAAATATTGAGAAGTAATCAAATTGATAGCGATGCAAGTAGGAACAGACAAAGGCACGCGAGCAGCAGAAAATGGAAACACACTGGCGTCAAACGAAGGAGCATACTTCGTACTTACGCAAACTCCGACTATTTTTTCTGCCTATATTTCCGGCGCTCAGTCTGACCGGGGTCTGACACCCGTCTGACCAGGGTCTGACCCACCTCTGACCGGGGTCTGACCCCCGTCTGACCAGGGTCTGACCCCCGTCTGACCGGGGTCTGACCCCCGTCTGACCATGGTCTGACCCACCTCTGACCGGGGTCTGACCCACCTCTGACCGGGGTCTGACCCCCGTCTGACCGGGGTCTGACCCCCGTCTGACCATGGTCTGACCCACCTCTGACCGGGGTCTGACCCACCTCTGACCAGGGTCTGACCCACCTCGGACCGGGGTCTGACCCCCGTCTGACCCACCTCTGACCGGGGTCTGACCCACCTCTGACCAGGGTCTGACCCACCTCCGACCGGGGTCTGACCGGGGTCTGACCCACCTCTGACCGGGGTCTGACCCACCTCTGACCGGGGTCTGACCCACCTCTGACCGGGGTCTGACCCACCTCTGACCGGGGTCTGACCCACCTCTGACCGGGGTCTGACCCACCTCTGACCGGGGTCTGACCCACCTCTGACCGGGGTCTGACCCACCTCTGACCGGGGTCTGACCTCCGTCTGACCTGGCAGGCGGACGACGCCAGGGAAGCCAAGGCCGCGCGGGCCGCCGCCGCCGCGGCACGGCCGGCGGGGAGGGGAGGGGTCGGCGGGGAGGGGAGGGGGCGGCGGAGCTGGGCGAACGTGGCGGCGCACCCCTTCTGGCTGTGGGCCGCGAATACGGAGCCGGTCAGGGCGTGAGATTACCGCCGGACCGAGCGACTGCCGGCTCAGCCACGGACAGTTGCCGGCCAGCTGAGGTCGGCCACGTCTCTCTGTGGCAGCCGTGTGGGAAGCCCCCGGCGGAGAGCAAATGAGGGCCGACTTCTGACGCACACGCGAGGACTTCCCGCACCGAGGAGACTTCCCATCGCACGAGGTGACTTCCCAACGCAGGATTCGAAGAATCTGCCTGCTGATATATCGTAAATGGCGCGAAGATTCGAGGAATCTGCGCGGGATTCCCATCGCAGGATTCGAGGAATCTTGTTGCTGATACATTGTAAATGGCTCGAAGATGACAAGTGAGTGGGGAAGCTCGCTGCTCAGGGGAGATTCAAATCACTCGTTGGAAAACCGCTGGACGCTCCTGGAGAAAAGCCGAGGTTTCCGGGGGGGGGGGGGAGCAGTCGAGAAATCACCCGTGGAGACACTCAGGGACCTTAGCGGAAGGTACCTCAGAAATGACCCTGGGGAAAGCAGAGAGCGATCCCGGGTTGGCAATAATATTCTACGGTGATGCGGTTGACAATATAATATACGACAAATAATGACATTAACTTGTCTCTTGTAGATCATAGAGTCAATTGAAAACCATAAAATGGGCACATAGCAGGGCCCACAGTCAATAGCAACGCTATTTTCACACATGCTTTGTTCAGAGGCGCTGTACCTAAAAACTGCTTAAATTGGTGAGCTGAGGTGGACGACCTTTACCTGAATATCCCACGCATTCTCAAAGTTGATGTAGGAAATGGCACTGAAAACAAAATAGCGGCAGCCTTTCGCAGGCTATTCGGCGGATTTCCTCTACCACCTGGTCCACCAGGTCCGACAGTCGGCGTTCGACGATCGACGTTGGCGTTCGACAAATAGCCCCGGATAATGACCGGCTGGCAAAAACATCCCCGCCAATTCAGCAGGAAAACTGCCATAGATTATCACTGCAATCGCGGTGCGCAGTGTCGGTGAAGCCCTTGATTCGATTCGACCAGACGACCGTTGACCCCGCACTCGAGTGCACATTTGTCAGCCCATACCCTGACTGCCCGTCGTTGCCCGGCTGCCCGTCGTTGCCCGGCTGCCCGTCGTTGCCCGTGTAGTGCCGCGCCGCCAGCTGCTGGTGTTTGCCTGACAACCTCATCTGCCAACCGGTGTTGTTACCCAAGGAAATTCCTGTCAACCTCATCTGCCAGGAGGAGGATGGCCGAGTGGTTAAGGTGTTGGGCTATGGGTACCAAAGGTTCCGGGTTCGACACTAGCGTCGCTCGGGACATTTCCCAATCCCGCTGCCCACCGGCGAAACACAGTGTGGGCGGCGCCATTAGCCGCGAATGTACATAAAGTGCTTCGTGAGCCACTAAATAAACAACAAAAAACAAACCTCATCTGCTAATCAGTGCTGTTACCAGAGAAAATGCAGAGCCGATCGTCACCGCGAGTTGGCGTAAGGTTCGTGTCTCTCTCTCCCTCTCTCTCTCTCTGCTGATGTGATTGATGTTGGGCAGCATGTGCCGCAATAATTAGCGAGGGACAGCGAGGGATAGCGAGGGACGGAGAGGGACGGCGAGTTCATCGCCAACACTGGCTGCGCCAGTCGACCGTCCTACATCACCTCGGAATACTGGTCTCGGAACCTGAAGTTTGTTTGTTGTGTTGGTTCCATGTCGGCCCAACTAAAAATAATATTGTTTTTCACCCGTGACAGTCAGGGCAACCGAATCGCAGGTCAGATTGTCAATTGTCAATTGATCAACAGGCTAGAACCAGTTCACTTTACATGCACCAAGTTGTGACTTCAGTTGACTTCGGGGTCAATTGGAGTCAACTAGAATCTTTCGTAGATAGGATAGAAGGGTATAACATAGTCTGCATACGATTCACAGGGGTCACACACTTGATCTTATATCGTCGCATATAGAATAGGTGACCTTTACAAACGTAATACAATTACTATCACAACCAAGTATGCACAAATACATATATTTAACCACACAGTGTTTGTTAGTATCGAGAAAAAGGGACTACATCCATATTTCGTTGAAGATGCGTATATATGTATATATATATATATATATATATATATATATATATATATATATATGTATGCGCATACAGCGGATATCGACCAAATGTATGCATATATGTTTGTATTTGTGCATGTGTGTAGGTGTGTATGGGTAGGTGTGTGCAGGTACCTACATGCAGTACATGAACACGAAGAACGGGACTATGTGCTCTGATAGAATAACCTAAAATGAATCCCATTGAAACCTATTTCAAGTAACGGAACAGCTATGCTGACCTCGCATCATCCCTCATGGAAAGTGAAAGGGTGCCAGCTGCGCATGCTGCACGTATTTTCTGTAGGAAAATACGTGCTGACTTCCTGTCGTAGACACGTTATCGACACCCTGACTACTTAAATGGAGTGGTGGAAAAGCCGCATGCGCGGCAGCACAGTGCAAAAATCCCGTATGACCACATTCGTGCTAGCAGAAGCGATGTGCCATCTCCGCACAGGCACAAATTAGCGTGGTAACTACGGGAACATAAATAGACGCTAGCGCTGTCTTGGTTTCCAGGCTCGCGCGTTAGCTCTACAGGCGGCGCGGACCATTTCCATGTTCCAGCACGCCTCAAAGCCAACCGGCACCGGCCGTCTCACCGTGGGCGTCCCGTCTCACCTCATGGCGACGTTGCTCCCGTCCACGATGATGTGTCTCAGAGCGGCTGGCTGCGTCTCGCGCGGCTCCCGGAGCCAGCCGAGCTCGTCTCGCGGACCCCAGCACGACAGCGGGGTCGTCTGTCCATCGACCGGCAGCTCCCACGCGCCGCGCTGACCGGGCACCTCCTGGAGACACGGCTGGCCCGGCACCTGCTGAAGATCCGGCTGGCTCGGAACCTCCCGAAGACCCGGCTGGATCGGCACCTCTTGCGGGCCCGGCTGCGGCGGCGGCGACTTCTGCAGACCCAGCTGGGCAGGCGGCTCCTGCCGACCGGAGACAGCCGTCAGCTTCCAGCGCGCGCGCGGCACTCGCTGCTCGTGGCGAGACAGGTTGGCGGCCGACTCGACCGGCGCGCTGCCCTCCGGCAGCGGCGCGTCCGCGCGCTCCGACACTCGCGCGCCGCCCGTCGACACGTACTCGGCGAACTCGCGCCAGAGCGTGTCGCTCACCGTGCGCGCCACGTCCTCGTGGTGCGGCGCCAGCGGCGCGCGTGAGACGGACGCGTGGCGCGGCGCGTCGTCGGCGCCGACGCCGGCCGACGGCCGCGCCGCCGAGTCCTGGCGCGCGGCCGCGTCGCCCGCCTCAGTCGACGCCTCGCAGTCGCTGCCGTAGCTGCTGTCCACCGACTCGAGCTTGGCCTTGCGCGGCGGCTGCAGCAGTAGCAGCGGCGGCTGCAGCAGCAGCAGCTGCGACTCGGCGGCGGGCCGGCCGCTGGGCGGCAGCCGGCTGCAGCGGGTCAGGGGCATCAGCCGGCGTGACCTCTGCGCCGCCGGCAGTACCGCGTGACGGGCCGCTTCGTCGTGCGCCGTCGGCTGGCCCGGCGCTCGATCGGCCAGAGAGCTGGTCGCCGGCTGGCCTACCATGGCGACAGTCTGGTGAGCTGTCTCGTCACCGGCGCGGCACAGGCTGAGGCAGTGCTCCTGCAACGTAAATGACACCATGTTCGTGGCTGGTGACAGAGCGGCCGTCCGTTTGAACGTCACAAATTTGGCTAAATCGTGGTCGATCGCTCATTGCAGTGAGCTTTTTGCTTGGTGCTTTTTCGGAAGGAATCACTTCTGAACAGGGATTGTGCAGCAGTTGCATTGTCAATGCCGGCGCAAATATAAATTGAGCATATTTCTTGATCGTGGATATCCAGGCAGCCGTCTTTATGGACAAACGTCATTGTGCAATATTGCTTTAGTGCATTAGCGCAGTATTTTGGTGAGCGCCTGTCTCGCCTGATCGTTTTCCGTTTACTGAACGCTCGGCACACTATGCTTCCAGTACACACACCCCGTTATAGCCCAACTTGATTCATCATCCGTATGCGAGAACCAAGTGAATGAATGCATTCTGAACCGTACTCGAATCCAAAAATATCCAGCGTGTTGCATCGAGCACGCACATACGTATTGTCATCGTATTCTTCTGTGGACATAATATATTCGCAAATCTCTGAATGGATGGCGCAACAACAAGAAAACACATCTTTCACCAAGCCTACTTTATCAATTAATGTACATGGACAGGGCTGTCGATTACCTCCCCCTCAATCCCCCTCTCCCCACCAGCTTGCATCCATCAACGACAAGACACTCGTAGCTATATGCAGTTAAGTCCTCATTTTGGACGATATTTCTCCCCGGGCAAAGGCTAGACATGAGCTTCCCGGTGGAAAAACTACAAGTGATGAAAATATTCACACCAATCAATTCCAACGGAACGCGGAACTAAATAGTACTTTCGAGATGCGCTACAGAGTGGAGCCCTTGATGGCGATACTTCTATTGCATACGTATTGAGCTATTACTGACTGCAAGGACAGCAATGCTTATAACGGGCGGGCATTTACACATGTCCTGGCTTGATATTAACCCTTCTTACTGCCGTGAACTTCCGTGTTACTCGAAGCACACCTTATCCTCAGTTGGTAATCACATTGGGTGAGATATTTATCGTGCATGGTCGGCCTGCGAATGACGAGTCGCACCACACATTGCCATTGCTGGACACCTAATTTTTCATGACCGTGGACGTCAAAATGCTCGATATCATGCGGTCATGCAATCACGAACCTTTGTTAGGCCACCGCACCGCCAGAGCCATCGCCTTTTGGACGCAGTTATGGAGTGTGATGTCAGTCAGGGCATGCATGACACGAGCCTGACGTAGTGGGGATACTACTCCTCGTATTGCCGGCCATCGCATCACACTGTCTTGGTCAGTGTAGTGAGGTAGTACTTATCAGACTAACAAAAAAATACCTGCTTTGGTGGTCTCGGAACACGGTCGTGTCATTATACTTGTGCATGTGTGGATATAATACGCGACCTTATACGGTAAAAAGAGGCATGTCATGCTTCCATGCCACTCAGAAAATATGCCGTCTACCGATCATGGATCCACAGAAACTTGCCGTTTATGTTTGCCAGTTCGGATTGCTCAGTCACATCGTCTTCCCGTGCCGAAGCTCATTACCACTTATATTTTTATGAAGATCACGCACTTTGTGTTCTTCCGTGATTGAATATTTTTACAAGTATCGCAATGTTTGTGCTTGTGAAGCTCACCAAAAGTAGTCTTCGAAGACTGGCGAGTCGTGTGATTTTAGACACAATTGGCGGATGCCGGTGCTGCCTCCGTGATAAAATTCGTAAGTTGGCCTGGTGCTTGGCCTGGGTCAAAGTAATTATTGAAATTCTAGCATAACCAAACCGATACACCTTTGCATTCGTACAATTTGACACCATTGCCGCCTGAAATCCTCGAGCGAGTTGAGCCGTGCACACAATCAAGCATCCGGAATCTCATTTTCGATTGCCTGAATAATCGCGTTCGTTTGTTCGCTTCATTCGCCCACGTAACATGTCTGAACATACTGGCGAATTTGCCGAACTCAGAGCAGCACTATGCCTCGCTCCTTGGAATGATATCAGCTGTTTGAATATAAGTGGTACTGTGACGTAATTTGTTTTGTCCTTTCTTTCCGACATTCACTCTGATTAGATCTTCCAATAATACTTTTAAAATAGTTTATTAAAGAAATTGAAGTTGCTCACTCACGTTAAAAGGTTTAAACCACTGCTAACAATATTGCAAGATATTCTAACTTGGAGACAAATTCAAGTTTCATTGCCACTATGAATGCAGTTGATATCTTTACATAATAACACCTTACGTATCACGTGAAAGTGTCACTAGACACACGTGCTCTTAGCTCATAGCCGGATGTTCCTCTTGTGCCCAAATCTGATATAAATGTCTACGGTAACGACGAAAGCCGTGCAAGCCGGTGTCATCGACGCTAATCGGTTTTGAGTCCCGGTCGGCGTATGTCGCCGGAACCACCTGTGTTCAACACCACCGCCGGCGCCGACCACTTCAGAGTGCCGCCGAACCCATCTGGCGGCTATTGCGTCAGCCGAGCCGGGCTTACCGTCGAGACCGCTGAGCGCGCCAGCCTTGCAGGAGTACGTGTCAAGGCGCCGGCTATTACATCGGAGATTATGCACAAGTTGTCCGTGAGTACAGGTGTTCCTCCGCGTGTCTGTTTGGGAAGCGCGAGTTGGTCTCCCCCGTTAGCAGGGCGGGACGGGCACACTATGGGCGCCTGTGAGGACCTGCGAACCGATTCATCTGGGGGAACGCGGGGGAACTTCCGTTCTATGATTTCTGACACAAAAATAACGGAACCTATTCAATGTGTTTGCCTTCAAGCTGAATTTTGGAACGTCTAGTCCCATCATGAGCCACATAAGCTACCTACATAATGCTGTTTAATATCAGCACTGATGTCAAGTAGACCTTTCCTTTCTCCCATTTTGTCCCATCTACGAAATAAATGGGACGGAGGACGGGAAAATATGGGGCAACTAGTACATGTGCTGCGACAATCAATGATCTTTGCGAGATTGATTCTTAGTTTGGTTATTAACAGCTGATTTAAATCAGTGTCCTGAAATCCTTTCGTTTAGTAAAGTGGAGGGTAGCAGAAGACAAAACCAGTGACGACATCGAATCAGGATGCAATATGACATACTAAGCTACATGCAAGAGATGATATTGGCAAATTAACAAGGGATCCGTTGACGGGTTACGGCACAGGTTCCAAGGATCACGTGTGGTGGATGAGTATTAGTTCCTCAGAGGTATAGAAACGTGGCTACTTAGCCACTATAGCAGGTAGCCCATCTGCTTATGACCTTTTGTAGATGTATCGAACTTAGAAAACGTGTTTTAATACTCCGCATACCTATGTGTCGGACGAGCAGCAGAAATCAAGAAAACTGAATGCGTCGCATCAACTCCATCAGCATCAGACAGATAACTACATCAGTGGAACAATGCCCAAGGCACGGAAGTTGAATGAGATCAGAAGGCCCAGGAAGTCGGATGCCTGGGCATCAAGGCAATTCGTGCATTGTGGTGTACCAAATTGTAGTTGGTATAGCTACCATTATTCACTTAAACGTCACATGGCAAGTAAGCACAATTAATTGTGTGAGAAAGACATTCGGATCAAGGGCACATAATTTGCAACCGGAGAGAAGTTTGCGAGCTAATGCCCAGTGCATGTGGTAAGTACCTACCTAGGTAATGGAGGGGGCGATGTCTTCAAACAGTTCTATTAGTCGTGACCACTTACCTTTGCTATGTAAACAATAATTAACTTCATGATCATATCCCCTCTTCTTTAAGCTTGGCTCACACCCTACAATGTGAGTGATTAATCATTCACAGATGAAATCTTCCATGGAAAAGGCAATGGCTTTGAAGTCTATAACTGTTTGGCTGAAATTACAGGGAGGGCTGATTGACATATTTGGTGGGCAACTGGTTGAGTATACAGAGTGCAACCAAGAAGGGCCCTTGTGGCTCATAGTTGGGCTAATCTTTTATGTCTTTATGAAGCTCTACTTAATTTTCCTGAAATGCCACCCCTCCAGACTTCTTGCGATCCCCCAATTTGATGAAATACTGACCCTCCAGCCCCTCTGCAGCCATCAGCTGCATACTTGACCACCATTGAGCACACCTTGATGGTCATGACCAATGCTTAAACAACTGGCTGCTTTGCAGCACATAATAAGATGTTGGTAGGTATTTGCTTAGCAGGTTAAACATGATGCAATGCATAACATTAACAAACCTAACCAAATTTGGCTAAATCCGAAGCCTAATTTTGCTTGCATGGGTTGCTAATGTTACCAAGTGCTGTAATACAGCTGGTTTTGGACTATATTCTTCCAATACAGCTCTGGTCAGCTATTCAAATCATCCTTGTACGCCACGATTGTCACCTGGTTTGTCATTGTGGTGGTCCATGTAATTCCATATACCGGTGCGGTCAAAATGTCTACCCGGGCAGATGAAGAACGATGTTGCTTAAAAATTGTGGGTGATGTGGAAAATACAAGGTATGCATTCAATGATAGAAAGCCAGCATTGCACATCATTAACCAATTATGGTTCTTATGTTATGTCTAAGCAGTCATAGCAGGGCAATGATGTAAACTTCAGAAAGTATGAAGGAATGCATTACAATCAATTATGAATTTCCAGCTAACATTAAATTATCCTACACTGTCTTACGCTAAGTGGAAAATATACTAAGTGGAATTGCCAGTTCCCGTTCAGTTTCACTCAGTACACTATCATAAATTTGATCAGGATCTGCTACATAATTCGGCTTATTACCTCATATGATTAAAACAACATCACTATCAATGAAATCAACCTCACTTATACTATCACCTGCCACTGAACTGTGGTCTTGAGTTGGCAGATTAGTCGTATCTTCCACTGCAAATACTGTTTAAACTGCTCGCTTGGCTTCTCAACCATCTCTACATTATCACTCGATTAGTCCCATTTGCATTGAGCGGACCAACTGCGCTAGAAACTGTACTCAGCTTGTAAAAGTTAAGTAACCTTTAGCTGTCTTTATTACATATAATACAGCCAAGTCCAATTAGAGTCAATAATCAATACAGTTCAGATACAGACAAGTCCAATTACAGTCAGCGTCAGTTAAAAGTCCAATTATTTTGCTCGCTTTGCTGCCATAGTTTTTTTTATTTACAGCACTTCTAGCTTTTTGATACGTTCTTAGATTTACAATTGTTGAAACTTCCTTAAGCATTGGAAATGCCTCTTTCTTAGCCTGAATTGTTCTTTCCAAATCTGATGTAAGCCATACTGGCTTTCCTACCATTTGTTTGCACATGTCTAATCTGAATTTCTGTCAAGTAACATTCAAGTTTTCCAAAATTTGACAGCAATTTATCCTGAAAAATTATCCTTCCATCTTATGGCAACTTGCCACTCCTATGCTGTCAAAGTCACCCTCTTAAGATGCTGAGCCTTTGCCAGATTATACTTGATGATGCCTGCTACATGTGTTTCGAATCTTGCCAAGTTACTTTTTTCCCAGAGCCTCTCCTAGAGTCAAGTCTGGAACTAAATCAATTAAATCTGGGATGACAAGGTCCAAGAATGAACACTGTCAAGTTGGTTCAGTTTCAAACTGGTCTCAAGAAAAGATCCTCTTCAAGGCATTTCCTAAACGTTTTATGTGATGGGGGCCATGACCAACATTTTTAGGTGAAAATAAATTCCTTTAACCTAAATTCCTTTAGGTTAAAGTCACCGAGAATAAGGCATTTCCTATGGAAGTTTGTACACAAATAATCTTATCAAGCTCAATTTGCTGAGAATGAGGAAAGTTTCTTCGTCGGCACAAAGCTCCATCCTCAGTATATTGCTGTTGGCTTTTTCCACAGCAACATGAAGCCAACTTGACTTCATAGACATATTTTTTGCCCCATTTGCTGTTGCTTGAGAACTGAAAAAGCTATTCTAGTAGAACATTATGCTGATAATAGTTCCTGATGCTGATCATGTTGATCATAATGATTATAGATCATTATGCTGATAATAGTTAAAAGGAACTATCATCAAGCCACCGCCACCGATGCAAGCACACCCGTGGAATAACAGCGCGCAATCTTTATTGTGAATCACGCATATCGGTAACGGAATTATTCTGCGCCCAGCGACGTCGGCTATTTGAACTCCGTGCCCTAAATATATTATGCTGTACGTGTAATGAAGCTAATATCAATGGGGAATGTTGAAAGAATACGTGGCAGAATATATAAGAATAAATTATACATAGGAATGAATGCCTGACACAACCATAACATGGGATAACTGGAGCAAATGTGAATAAGTTATGAAGCGATGGTCCGACATTAAATCGCTGGCTTGATCGTGCCTACATCATTTCATTCCATGTATTTGATGTTTTGACAAGAAACAAAGAATAAATGACCTGAGGATGAGCCTCGAAATACCTTATATATCTGGCACACAGAGATGTATTTATAACATATAAATGGACGACTTGGCACATTTTCATCGATTACTCGTAGTGATGTAAAAAGTTTTCGCTCTGCATGTAGCAGATTACGTGTTTCCATGAATTGGCGTTTAGCGAAACAGGCAATGTTTAGAACTTAGGGAAATACAAATTTCCCTGAAGGAAAATTTGTGGTTACTACAGCTGTGCGTTGTTGGAGTACATGAAAACGGCGTATCTTGTCTTCCCTTCCTTCACACCCGTCACGTCCCAGGCCACAAGTTTGGTTCGTCGAGCATGCCGCCATGCTTGAGCACGACACCAGAGAAAAACATTTTGCGACACGGAATAGAGAAACTTGCGAGGTAACATTAGACCGAAAGCAATACGGAACTGATAAGCCTAGAATCACACAATGCCTGGATGCCGGAATAACGTCGGACCATCAAAAATAGCAAAAGAGAAAATAAGATGAAAAGGTGTTGTGCTCACTTCAAGCTCGCTCAGTCGTCTAACTGCATCAGAGAAGATGCCAGTGGGGAACAATCACTTGACGAGAGTGACCCCAGGTCACAATACTAACCAATGAGTGATTACAAAATCCCATTTTACTCCGCTACCGCGTCTTGTCTTCCTTCTCCTACACATCTTCGCAAGGGGCTCCATGTCCCAGAATGTTTGTCATCATGTTCATAATTTGTATTTTTCTAACCTGATTTTTGTCTGTGTCCTGTACACAACCTTCCAGCGTTATCCTCATAATATCCTTCATTATCCTAGATCTGGGCACTTTTTCACATATGCATTATGCCTGTGGAATTCCCCGTTCGTCTGGGCCAGTTGGAAATAGTGCCCACGAAGTCTGTGAAATGGCATGAGAATTGACTCACACCTGTTCTGGGATCTGCATGTGTCTTCTGTTGTGCATCAGTGAAACCGCATACTTATTCGACTCGCTAGACTGCGTCACAAGTTTTCTCACATTACGAGACGGGTGCTAATTGAGGCACTCCTGTTCCCCCACATAAGATACTGTGTGTCTGTCCGGGGAAGTTGTAACAGAGCCCAGAAACGACGCATTCAAAAATGCATAAACTTTGGTGCAAGGATTGTCGCCGGCTTACATTACCGGGATCGTGTGTCGCCAACGTTGAAAGAACTAGGATGGCTCAAATTCGAGGACTTCATTTCCGAGGCGGATATTAACTGAGTTTTCAAAATTATGAACATGTTCGCTGGCTCAGAACTCATTCGCTGTCAACTTAACTGTCGCTGAACTGTGGCGCAACGAAGCACCAGGGTTCCGGCTAACGGTGAGCTCCAGGTACCACGATGCCGGATAGAATTTGCGCGCCGCTTCTTGATGCCGAGAGCTTCCCGAGCGTGGAACAATCTGCCTGCAGATGTGAGGAACTCAGGTGGCTACAACCTTTTCAGGCGGAGGCTTTCGGTCATGCTGTGCATGTTTTGGCTCTAATTCCTGTCCTCCGGAACGTCGCCCATACACAAGCACCGTGATGCCATCCGCTGCTATCGTGTATGCTGCGCATGCTGATGGCTTGCGCTGCACATTAGTGCACTACTGTAACGGAAACTGAAAAACCCTGTTCAGCAGTTAGTTAGTTATTAGGGTTTTAGGGCGCATCAACTGCAGTGGTTATAAAGCGCCCATGTTCAGCAGGATTCGAAATACATTACGTTGCATTACATTGGATCCTGCCTCTTATAATGCACACTGCTTTCATTGCCGAAAGCGCCTTTGGCACGTGTCATGACTGTACTTTGAAACCGCTGGAATCAGATCCGCTGGAATCAGATCCGCTGGAATCAGATCCGCTGGAATCAGATCCGCTGGAATCAGATCCCTTTGAACCCTGGGGCGAAAGCCCTCACCTCCAAAGGAATTCAGGGTTTTCAATTTCAGTATGCAAGACTCTACATGAGTCTCCGAAATGGTATCCAAAAATATGCACCGGGCATAAATGATGGCATCTCAGTTCTGAGAAGATCACACCATTCACAGGGGAGACACGACCGCGAAGGGTTCGCAACATATCTTTTCGCCCCCTCCCCTGAACTTTCCGAAGACCCAAGGATACAGGAAGGATCATCCTGCCGAGTGAAGACCACAGGTCAGAGAGGCATTCGCATGGACAGGAAGTCCTCAGGACTCACGAAGAAGCCCCAACACCCGACAGGAGGCTCATGGCCAGGACACCTGCTCATCTTCGCTGAGTGCACCGGAAGTTCACGGTAAGATCAAAACACGATCAGGACTTGACTTGACAGAACGCAGGACTTGACAGAACGTTTTAGAGCTCATAGCAAGATTTGAACACTCGACAGGGACTCTATTGTGAACTGAGGGCAAAAGGTTCGATAGGAAGCTCATACATGTTGCTAAAAGTCTCCAATAGTTGGCCAGAGGTCTACATTTTAACTGGAGACCCCAGCTCAGGATGCGAGGACCCGAGAGAGCACCTGGAGACGAAACATGCAGGGACGCCCAGAGCTCAAGGAGATCTCAACGACTGGTGAGGCCTCCACGCAGAACCGCGAATGCATCCCTCCCACCCCACCCCCAGGAAAATTGGTGATGCAGTGCTTCTTCCCCAGTTAGATGTTAAGCCAGGAAGCCAGGAGACATCACCATGTGGCTGAGACTTAAGCGTCACACACTTTGTGTGCAAACATTATTATGTTCTGGCATGCCATGCAGCTGACAAGGAAGCCCACAAATACAGCAGAAGTACCCTGAAGCCGACGAAGAAGCCTCGCCAGCTTGCCACAAGAGGGTTCTGGATCTCAAAAGAAGGCCTTAGCACTGCAGCAAGTCTCTTGAAGTGATCAAGCGGTCACATCAGTGCAAGAGGAGGCCTTAGGCTGACGAAAAGCCTTCTTCCCCAGTACCACACGATGTTTCGTGCAACTTGCAATGAGGATCTCTAATTCAGGATGAATCTCGAAGGCAGAATCTATCTAACGCGGGATTTCTAACGAGGAACGGACCACAGCAGCGGCCTCCTGAGGTTGACGCGATGACCTCACCAGCGCCGTGGGAGCCCCTCTGAAGCTGATGAGAAAGCCGAGGCAGCGCAGAGGGAAGCACTGTAAGGCTGGCGAAGAGGACCCACCAGCGCAGCCCGAGGATTCTAAGCCTGTCCAGGATGCCCGCTAGTGCAAAGTGAGGACAATATCTGTTAATTATGAACAATGGGCTACAATTGCAACATAAAGGCCCCTTCAGCTGGCTGCAATATCACGCCCATGCATCATAAGGCCCCTTGCGTAAGACCTCATGGTGAAGCTCAATTGATGCATCAAGGAGATCACCAGTGCAGATGGATGCAACTAAGGTTGATGAAAAAGAGCCATCAGTGCACCAGAAAACCCCCTACTTTGTATTAGAAGGTTCACCAGTGCGGTAGGGACGTTTCTAGTATTTGCAACAAGATAACGGGAACTATTCAGGGTGATGTGCGGCAAATATAGTTTATATGAATATCTTCAGAGTTCAGGAGGGACCTTCAGTGCAAAAGGTCGCGTATATAACTTGAACTCAAACGAATGCTCAGAGTATCAATGCTATTGGACGTTGGTCTCTGGTTCATGAGAAGGCCATACCAATTGACCAGGAAGCCCCTAGGGTTGGCGATGAGGGTCCACTAGTGAAAAACTATGCTTAGGTGTGGACTAATGCTTGGCTTTGAACGATTTTTTGTCAACTCATGACAGGTGCTGCGTCAAGAGGCCTGGTGCAGGCATCTTTGAAAAACCAAAAATCTTGAAAAGTTGCTCTTTATAGCCAAGGGGCGGTTCTTCCAATCGTTTTCCTGAGTCCGCGTCCGATCCGCACCGTAAGACTGCTGCACCATCCCGTCTATCTTCACTATCATGTCTGCTGTAATGGATTTTCGTCATAGATTACAGAATCCTCTCATTCTTTGGTGGATCCTCGTGCCAACCAGTGGCCACATGGCAGACCGTCCCGCAAGAAAGAATTTACGCTGAATGCCGTAAAGCTTGCCGACAGCAAATTGATCTGCTGATCCCACAGTGAAACCAACCTGGTCCTACCAAGTGCAAGTCATCACCTCAACCTTAAATGGTATAGTGATGTCACCGACACAAAAAGTACGTCGGCTCGACGACTTCCGAACATCTCCCTGTGTCCATTGTTAATTATGATAGCACACACACTATAAGTTATGATAGGCATCTCCTTTTTCACAGACAGGCTTCTGCGTCCAGATGGCACGTACGTCCAGATAGTTCCCGCAAACAGCGTGGATTTGTGCAACAGGAGGGCCTTTACAAGATAGGAAATGGAATGTTCCTTAAACCTTTTATTCACCTGAATGTTTGAGGGCCTCCTCCTGAGATCCCAATAACTTTTAGCAGGGTGAAACGATACGCTTGCCATTCCGAAGTTTGTAAAGAATGGATAGCAGCGCCTCATGTCCCTACCCTTCCGCCTTATTTACAACTAAAGCAAGATATACTGCATTTGATTGCGTACACCCATCAATTTAATAGGAATTTACCACGGTGCAAATTGGCACTTCCGTTCGTCTCTCCAATGTCATCCACATTTTACACGGGTTAGAATTAAGCTTCCCGTGCGAGTCCGTGCCGCCCGTGACTGCCGAAGCTGCATGACCACTGCAGTCGATGCGCCCCAAACCCCAATAAACAAACTGGCCGGCCCGATCTGACGGACGCGGCGTTGGCGCGCCGCCGCCTACCTGAGAGCTGGCCATGCCGCCAGTCTGCCGCTGTCAGGCGCCGGCCGGGCGCCGCGCGTGCACATGCCAGTCGCAGAACGGCGCACCGCACACCACCTCCTTGCCCGGGCGAGCAGCCGACCGCTCTGCCGCCACTTAGCCGCAGCCTTGACTCCCGCCGCCGCCGACTCCGGCCGCTGCGACGCGGCGCCAGTCAGCCGCTGCGTGACGTCACGGCCGCGAGCGCGGCGCGGCGCGCGGCTTACCAGACGGAGGACGGCGCCGCGAACGGTGCGCGCTTTCCAAAGACCAAAGAGGTTTGGTCGTGAGGAATATTTCAATGGAGTGGTGGAGTAAGGCGAATTACGGCGCCACCAGGGTCGTCGCTTTGGGTACTTTTGTGGAGGCGCCAGCCCCCACGGCGCTCTCTTGAGCATCTCTTGAGCAATCAAAATACTTATCTAGCCCATGCAATGGCTCTGAAGAAGAAAATACACATTTCAATATTAGCGCACGTTGGAAAAATACCCAAAGGTGCTGATTGACAGTACTTATTTTATTTCTCAGGTGTTCAATAATGCATGCATCTTGATCATCTTAATGATTGACCATTTAAATGCTTCCTTTTGCCAATACTATTTGACTGCTATCTTCACTAATAGTACCACCCTTGTCGATCGATGATGATTTCATCCAATCCAGAAATGAATTGGTGAAATATATGTGACAGCCAGACATGCACAATGAACGGCATCTGATCCTACCGTTATGTCGTGTGCATAATTAGCGACTCTGTGTATAAATGTGGGCAGCCATGCCTGAGTGCGCTTTGTTTCGCGAACAATATAGTTCTATTAGAGCAATGGGAAGCTACATCGTTGAGTATGCTCAGTCAGAAAATCCTGTTCACCAGCCCTGGTCAAGCTAGGCTTTGCTTGTGAGTGGAGAACAAAGCTCCATGCGAACCATTTATGTTACCCAACTTGCATACCTCATTTGATTATATCGTTAGCTAAAATTAGTAAAATCAAGTAAGACAAATGAACTGTAGTAAAGTGCTTAGTTAATGGGGTACATAGCGATTATCAAATGCGCAACGCATCACTATCCAAAGAGATTCACTTGCCTTGGAATAAATGCAACTAAGAATAATTGCCCGTCGTAGGTGTACAGTTTGTCTTCTGGTTACGCATAGTGAACGAGAATCGTGATCCTAATGCTCACTAGCGAACGATTCCGCATTTCATGCGGAATTTCGGCTCGCTATCAGGTAAGTTCAGTTGCCAGAGTGTTGATCCCGAGGATAGGGTCGAACCCGTCCTGACGGGGCAGGTGCGCTTCTCATTTTGGCCTCTCTCCGTCGATATGCGACTATGCTGGAAAAAACGTCCTAGAAAGTGGCCATGAAGAGCCCTCCGGCTATGATGGTCCGTCGGCGCATTTCCAACACGTTTACTGTCGGGCGCACAATTCCTGAGATTGATTGTTGTCAATAATTCAATATTAATATTAGTAAGATACTAATAGTTCGCCAGCACTGCTGCATCTGGGTGGGCTCGTAGATTGCAATATAACTTTGTTCGTTGATATATGTTGATAAAGTATATAGCAACCGGGGAAACGTCACCGGTGAACTTTTGCGCACGGATAGAACAGAACGTTTCAAAAATTGCATTCATGGTTCTTTTGTCGGACATTAAATTAAGTCGGACAACTTTCTACCCCTTAAGTGATAACCTGATCTTCTAGACGTATGGCTGTAATTTAGGCTTCACCTTGAGCGTCACATCAATTGCAAATTATTTCCATCAGTAGATTAAAGGGCCTAAGTCTAGCATGCAAGCATAATTGAGGACAGTGTTCATTAGCACGCGCACCGGAGGGCCTGTCGCAGAACGTGCACAGTGGGTAGAGAGAATTTGGTCAATGCCACCAATATTTGGAAAACTACTGAAGCTATAAGCACAAAATTTTGATGGTAGATTACGGATGTAGCGAACGCAAATTTCATGACCAGCCTTTAGGGTCAAATGAGGGTGTGATCGGCTACCTCACGGCACCACAGCTCCATCCATTTTGATTAGTTTAATTGAGATTTAGCCAACAGAGAAGCCACGACTTTTCGACTATGCGAATGGCGCATTCAAAAAGAGATCTTGGAGACAATAAGGGGGTAGTGAAGTGATCCATCCAAAAAGTCACTTTTGTTACCAAATGTTCAAAGGATTGCTGGGACTCTGTAACTCAGCCGAAGGAAATATGCCATTGCATGGGCTATTTCTCAATTTGTATCCCATACCCTCGCAAAATTGTATTTTTGGACGCCGTGAGGCCCATCGGTTTCCAAAATTCCTGCGTGCACTGCTTCGCATTTGCGTCAACAAGCGTGTTAAAAAACTTCTAGCAATTTCAAGGAACTATGAATCATGACATAACGTACAATCAATCGGTTAAACAAACTTGCCGAAACGGAGACTTCAATTTCGACTAGAACGAAATCTGACAGGGCACGTGGTAAGACTGCGCCGGTTCATTCGCTTTCCGAAGTCTGCAGGGAATCTATTAACCTGGCAGCCACTGGGGTATTTGCACTCACACGAGTCACTGGTGGGGGGAGGTGGGGGGTGCCCCATTGTATTTTCGCAACCAATGAACCAATTACGCCGATTCAAACGGCATTCTATAGCTAACGGTGGCAGCATTCTGATAATACATTTTCCCCTCTGCCAAAAATGTCCATTAGTTGCAAGATTTCAATTTGGCCGAATAAGCCCCCTTAACAATGGAATGCTTTCGTGTGTTTTGCACAAAATACATAGCAATCTAGCTATTTGCGACATTTCGGATGAACTTCGAAACCGCCAAAGATTTCAACCTGAACCTTGGCATATCTGCACCAATTTGAATAGCACGTCGCTTTGCATAACACTCTATCCGAAATCATATCCGTTTTGCTCGGGCAATTCAAAGTCAGGTTATGCGGCAGGCCGCAGGTTATTCTCAGACCTATCTTAAAATATCGATCCACAAGCACCTAATAAAGACAGGGACACATGTGGAATATGTATTCTTAGGTGACAGCTTCACAGATGGCAGCAAGTCCGATAATAGTTGCATGACCTTGTACCCCGAGACGCGGTTAGATGGCAAGCTCGAACCCATATGCAAAGTTTGAAGGTTTTACATCATTGTGCCATATTGACATTTAACCTGGATTTCTGATGTCCCTCCGTTTCTAATGTTCTATATGTCATATCGTAAATTATGTATGTGTCGCCACTCCCCAAATAGGTGCGTGCCTGCGAAATGGGCAAAGTAATCGTTATAGCACAAGTCAGGTACAGAAGGTATTTTATCACACATGCAGCCAAAAATATATCGGAAAGAATTATTCCCCATTGTGGAAGTTGGGCATCAGGCACCATGTTGGGCATCAGGCAATCATCCACCATGTTGTAGCTCCCGGAAAAAGACGAGAATGTGCAAAAGAAAACAATTTTTAAAACTCAACCTTCTAACGTCCGCGGGGCGGTGGCAGCACCAGTGCTGGGGACTCCTGCCCGGGGGGAGGGGGGAGAGTTCAGGACTTGTCATGGGGTCATTTGTCTGAAGGAGCGCCATTTCTTCAGAGGGGCGCCACTGTGTAAGCACTTGGAGGCAGGGGCGAATGCAGGGGTGGCACTGAGGGCATGTGCCCCCATAGCAATTGGCTCCCATTCGGCCGGGAAAGGCTCGAAGGGCCAATTGCGATAAGGGAGCATTCGAGCCTTCAGGGATGCATTCTCCCTGAAGGCTCGAATGCATCCCTATCGAATTATTCGGTCAGAGGCGCCCCACTGAGAGGAAATGGCGCCCTTTCAGTGTGCTTGAATACAACCCCTCCAATTATTCAGCCAGAGGCGTTCCGTAGAAGGCAAAGGTGTCAGAGTGCTTGTGTGGACCCTCGTTTTTTTTCAGACAGAGGCGCACCTTGGAAGCCAACGGCGCCCCTTCGGGAAGACTCGAATGCATCCCCTACAAATGTTCAACAAGAGGCACCTATCCATAGACCAAGTTTACTTGAAGACAATTTCTAAATCCGCTCCTGCCTGGCCTGGTCTTTTCCTTCCGAAGGGAGCCCCTGGCTGACATATTCCAGGTGGTCCATTCAAGCACAATGGAGAGGCGCCTTTTTCTCCCGGAGGGGCCCTTCTGACCAAAATATTATGGGGACACTCGAGCCTTCCGGATGGGCCATTTTTGCCGGTCGAAGAAGCGACCACCTTCCATGGGAGGGAGGAATATTCCTCCAGTTTTCTCCCTCCCCCTGTATCTGTCCCTGATTCCTGCATCTACAAGCCAGCAGCTGGCCGCGTTCAGCCTATCACAGTTTTCTCGGTGGTGGATTGGAGTTTAGGGGCGCGTCGACATCTAGGGTCATTTTGCGCCCACTCACAGTTTTCTCCTTTCTCCGAAGAAGCAGAGCGATAGCCGACGCAGACGAACGTGCGTCGCAGGCTGCTACAATCCAAGAAAACAGCGCCCAATTTGCCCTGCTGGTGGCAAATCCTTCTGTGTGAACCACCAGACATGTGCGGATGTTGTCACGGCCCAGAGGCCCAGTTTCGTGACCCATTATGAATGCCCTGAGGCTAGCGCGAATGGACCTCCGGGAAGTCCTATTTCCCCGCCAGTAGCTCGGGGACACGCCAGCAGCGGTTCTAGCTGCTCCGAACTGGGTACAGCAGGGGATGCCACACACGCCTGTGATCTACTGAAGACTACTTGCTCAGCAGTTGTCGCAGGCAGCTTGGGCAGATTATCGCTGTTGGCAGAGGAAGCTCCTCTGAGCCAGCTGACCACCGCAGCTGACAGCTTCTTGGAAGCCTCGGCTTCAGGTCTGCTGTCAGCAATGGTAGGATACTTAGAAGCGCGCAGACGGTGCCAGTCGGCGCAGAGTCTCAGGACACCAGTACGCTGGAAACTCAACAGGATATAGTGGCGGTGTTAACGGTGGCGGTCAGTCGCCTGGAAACCGCCCTGAGTGACAGGTTCCCAGAGTGAACGTCACTAGTTCCAGAGGCATTGGCGGAGACACCGGGGGGGCCATCGGCGGGGCCATCGGCGGGGCCATCGGCGGGGCCATCGGCGGGGCCATCGGCGGGGCCATCGGCGGGGCCATCGGCGGGGCCATCGGCGGGGCCATCGGCGGGGCCATCGGCGGGGCCATCGGCGGGGCCATCGGCGGGGCCATCGGCGGAATTAAGACCTCCGGGAAATTGATGCTTTCCTCACCAATTTTGTTCTCCTATTTTCCAAAAGAATAATCGGGGCAGTCTGCACATTGTGTGCCCGTAGATGGACGCATTTAGCATCCATCTACATGGATGCCAAATGCATTTTCTACAATTACGCGTCCTCATCGATCATCTGAGATCACGGTTCTTCCTAGCGGTTTGAGGGTCTCAATCCGCTAGGGAGTATCATCCTGCTAGGGATCCTTCCTAGTTATTGACAGCTCTCGTGGTTTCAAGAGCTCTGCTCTGAGGCTGGCTATCGGTGTTCCTCTCTTCAATTGGCAGCCAACAGGGAGTTTTCCTCTCTAGTGGCCCTGTTCATCCATTAGGGGCCGCTTTCAGCATCATAAGAATTCCAGTCCAGTCCTCTCTGGCTCTCAGAAGATCCTCTGCATCACACAAGGTCCTCTCCTGCTTGCAGGGGCCCATCACAGTTCCCAGTAGTCCTGTCTAGCTCTCATCTCGGGGAATTTCAGATCTGAGATGGGCCCTCACTAGTCCTCTTCAGCTCGCTTGGGTCTTGTTGATCCCTCAGGTACCCTTTCAGACCCAAAGAGCATCCCAACATTCTCAGACCCTCACGTGCCTCTTCATTATTCAGCAGTTTGGGGTTAGTTTCAGCTGAGACTGCTCTTTCCAGTTGGTATAGGCACTCCAGCTCTCAGGCGGGTCCTCTATTGTTTTAACGGCCCTTGCTATACCTCAAGGTGGACCTCTTCACGTTTCAATGGGACCTTCCACACAAGCCATTACATGCACCTAAACATTTTTTTTTCGGGTCCCATTCGTCGGCTCAGAGACCATCTTTCACGGCTCAGCTCACTCTCGGACTGGTCGGAATCTCCTCTTCAAAAACTTGGGCCTCCTTTATCATGCAAGGGGCCACTTCGGTCGGCCCTAGGGCCCTTTCTGATGGCCCGAGGTCCCCTGCGGCAATTAGGAACGCTGTCATTTCTGGGGCCTTTTCCAGCAAGCCGGAGTGGCACTTCAGACACTTGGACCCTGTCTATCAAGTCAGGGACCCTTTGCCACCCATCTTGGGCTCTGCTATCAGCGCGGCCTGGACGAGTTTTCAGTTTAATCCTGGATAATCTTCACATATGATAAAGTTTGCGCTCTCCAAGCGAAGTTTTGTAGCAAAAACGCTATTATTTTGAATCGTTATGTCAAGCAAAAATATGGTCCTATGGTGTCAATCTTTAAAAAGTACATTTTCACGGGCATCGAGGCCACCGGATGGCTCGTGACCTAAGGTCATGGGGTACCTTTTCAATAATGTATAGCATATACAAATATTACCGCAGTTGGATATCTTGAAACTTTGCAAGTTCAAAAATGTTCGGAAAATTATATTTTGGACGATATTTAACATAGTTATCGGCCACCGAGGGTAATCTTGCAGTGTGACTTCCAGAGTACCCGTTCGGAACATAATTTTACCAGGATGGTTCAGGGCACCCTGTGCATCAATAATTTGCTCAAATTCTGAAACATGCGGATGGACAATAACCCCTTTGCCTGGTCGATTTGCCCTATAATTCCCACGTTATCCTTCGTTAAAATCATAAATGTCATAAAGCATTATGCATTACTAATTCATAAAACCGTCCATCATACACACAATATTTAGAGAATGCGTCGGTATGCGTTATCAAAATGCATCTCGATATTGGACGGGGGACGACCGCGTTAGTAGCTCAATCCTCGAAATACATTAATGTTTATCCCCAAATACGTTAAAGTTTACGCTCTCAAAAGGAGATTGTATAGGAGAAACACCAATTTTTTATTTGCTATATATGAAGACAAAAGATGGGCCCTGCATTCTGTCAATAAAAAATGTAACGGTTATCGAGGTCACCGGAGGCCACATGACCTGAGGTTATGGGGTAACTATTTTATTATTCATCACATAGTACAAGTATTGTCAGAATTGGATTCCTTGAACCCTTGCGAGTTCCAAACTGTCTGGCTATTTATCTATTTGACTAATAAACAACTTAGTTATCGGCCACCGAACATAACCATACAGGGTGATCTTCCCAAAAATGTCAGAGACTATAATTCCTGGATCGTTAACCTGATGGGAGTAAAATGTGCGCAGGTGAATTCAGGACATAAGATAACCTGATGCACCAATTTTGCTCAAGATATTTTTCACGGGACTGCATGCTCGATTTTTCCTGAAATCCGCAGCCTGAGACATTTGAAGTTGGAGAGCGGCCGTCTTAATTTCGAAGGGCCCGAATAAGTCGGGAATGGGCCATCTGAAGTCAAGAGAGACCGCATTACATCGGTGAGTGGCCGTTTACATGCTGTTGATGTGGCTCATGCCACCGCCAATAAGTGAGGAAAAAATTTGGGGACCCTACCAATGCTTCGTCATTTTCTACCGAAATAATTTCTTTACATGTGTCATTTTCATATAGACCCAGCACGGTATTAACGTTATTTGCATAAAAAAACATATCGGCTTTCTTGCATTGCCTGCACCTAGGTGTAGAGTTATAAATAAGCGCCATTATATGTGCCTGGCATAGTGGCGGATCCAAGGGGAAACTGGGGGCATCTGCCCCCTCCCCCGATTGAAGGTGGTGTCCCTCAGGCTGGGAAAGGTGCCCTCCAAGAAGGCTCAGGTGCATCCCCTCAATTTTGTTCTCAGCCAGAGGCGTCCCTCGAAGAGGAAAACGAAGTCTCGGCCGGGCAGTCCCGGCTGGGCAGTCTCTGCCGGGCTGTCTCGGACGGGTAGTCTCGACTAAACAATCTCTGCCGAGAAGTCTCTGCCGGGTGGTCTCTGCCGGGCAGTCTCTGCCGGGCAATCTCTGCCGGGCAGTCTCGGCCGGGCAGTCTCTGCCGAGCAGTCTCGGCCAGGCAGTCTCGGCCGGGCAGTTTCTGCCGGGCAGTCTCTGCCGGGCAGTCTCTGCCGGGCAGTCTCGGCCGGGCAGTCTCTGCCGGGCAGTCTCTGCCGGGCAGTCTCGGCCGGGCAGTCTCGGCCGGGCAGTCTCGGCCGGGCAGTCTCGGCCGGGCAGTCTCGGCCGGGCAGTCTCTGCCGGCTGGTGAGTACGGCCGGCTGGCCGAGGATCGGCTCCTCCAGGTCCGGCTCGCTGACGCTATCAGCTGCCGGCGCCGCTGTTCGGGCAGAGGTGAGCCCATGTGGCGCCGCTGTTCAGGCAGAGGTGAGCCCTTGTGGCGCCGCTCGTGCGCAGATCCGACGGCAGCCGTTTGTGATTTTACATCCCGGATTTTGTACACAAAGAAGATTCCGCTGCCATGTTGGAGAAACTTCTAAAATTATACCTCGAAGCTTCTTGAACGATTTAGTAAAGACAACGGCATTAGCACTGGCAGCCTCTTCAAAAACAGTGCCAACGTGCCAACGTCAACAAACAAGGTTTGTATAAAGCACAGTTGAAGTCCAGAATCGCTACATATTCGTCGTGGTTCCAAGTTGAGATAGGCTTCGCCTTCAGACGTTTTCGTTTGATAATGCTGCCAAACAGTTGCTTGGATACAAAAATTAACCTTTCATTAAGTAAGCGGATGGAAAATAATTTCAAGCGGCAACTGAAACTCGACAATTGGTCGCAAAGCAATGGAAGCAATATTTTTTAATACAACGAAGAATGGCTCTTAGGTGCTCCTGGGTTTTAGACATTGCGTGAGACGAAATGTACGACCCTCAATATACCAGCCTCTTCAACAACAGTGCCAACGTGCCAACGTCAACAAACGAGGTCTGTATAAAACACAGCTGAAGTCCAGAATCGCTACAAATTCGACTTGGTACACAAATACGGTACACGCGGACTCCTGATGATGGCCCCTGGCCGAAACGTTGAGTAATATAGCATGATACCTAACGCTACTTTGGATGTTGAGTAAACCCAGCACCTCCTGGTATATTGAGGGTCGTACATTTCGTCTCACGCCACGAAGCAATATTTCCCAACAAGGGACATCAGTGAGGCTTGTGGGTGTAATTCAGCCTTCAATTGCTTTCATCTTCATAGTGCTTCTCATAGTAAGTACTTGGTACCAGTGGCGTAGTCATACTTTTTTTTTTGGAGCGGAGAGGGGAGCGACGTCGGAGGGATGACCCCTTCACCGGGATGGTCTTTTCCTCACGTCATGTGCTTCCTACTTAAGTACCTATCACATATTATTGGGAGAGTGCTCTTCTCCGCAGAATAAATGTAGTTCCTATAACGGCTGGGATTCCAAGTCTCCCTACACACCTGCATACTGTAGAACTACCATACAACGGCTGACATGCCCTCCGCAAGTCGTAGGGGTGTCCCTACAACCATATGCTACGGTGTAGGTCGGCTCCATACGGTGCAGGACCATACGGTGCACCGTAGGTCGGCTCCATACAATGCAGGACCATACGGTACAGTGTAGGTCGGCTCCATACGGTGCAGGACCATACGGTACAGTGTAGGTCGGCTCCATACGGTGCAGGACCATACGGTGCACCGTAGGTCGGCTCCATACAATGCAGGACCATACGGTACAGTGTAGGTCGGCTCCATACGGTGCAGGACCATACGGTACAGTGTAGGTCGGCTCCATACGGTGCAGGACCATACGGTGCACCGTAGGTCCTGTGGTCCTGTCGGCTATGGCCAACAGGAAGCCGCAGGCACTGTTTGGAGCTAGCCGGAGTTCAGCGCCGGACAAGCTGTCGGCCGGTGGTGGAGACCGCCGGATGTCGGCCGGTGGTGGAGATCGCTGCATGTAGGCCACCAGGCGCCACTGGTGAGTGGCCAGATGAAGGCAGATGAAGTGCCCAGATGAAGAGTGGCCAGATGAAGCCAGGCGATGGCTGCCTAGTGAAGGACTTGGCGATGCAGACGCGAAGAACGATGAAAACGAGGTGTGCTTGGCCATTGCAAATACGTGGCCATCGCAGATGCGTGCCCATCGCAAATACGTGGCCATTGCAAATACGTGGCCATCGCAAATGCGTGCCCATCCCAAATATGTGGCCATCGCAAATACGTGGCCATCGCAAATACGTGGCCATCGCAAATACGTGCCAATCGCAAATACGTGGCTATCGCAAATACGAGCCCATAACAAATACGTGGCCATCGCAAATACGTGGCCATCGCAAATACGTGACCATTTTGCACCAGGTCACGATTCGACCGGCCAGTTAGCTGTTCGGTATATACAAGTGTCGCACCTTTGCTGTGCCTTTACGGCCGCTTCACTGCCAGACTGGTGGTAACTCAAGGTATTTACGTTTACCGTCTCTGTAGATCAGGCTTTCGCCAGACGGTTTATGCTGAGCCCTCGTCGGATCGAGCGGCAAAGCTTCCTTCGCTCGGTTGGGGTCCTTGAAAGCTCCCTAGCCCTCCCTCACTGAATTCTAGTCTGCGGAAGCCAGTGCAAAATGCAAAACATCATTGGAAAGCTCCAGCCATGAAGAGCCCAGCCCCAAGCACGTACCGCATTTGTATTTTGACCGAAATGAGGTCATCAGGGGACGTATTAGGTGCAAATGCGAACATCGACTTAAATACCTGGAATGAGTTAAAGAAGGCGTTTAAACACGTAAAACAAGGTGTTATTGCGACATTGTTTGGTACTGCACATATATGAATGCTTTATATTAATCATAATAGAAAAAGCTCACGAAATAGCAGGTCAGATCTTGTCAGAACCAGGCTCGAAAACCAGCTTCCGAGCTATACATGACACTCAGGGAAATGCCCCTGACTAGCCAATGTAGCTTATGGCTTGTCACCTTCATGTTCTGCATGTGAAACTGAGGTATTTAAAGGTAAAAGGCAAACCCAGTGACATGACCTCTGTCTTGGGGAATCGCCTGGAAAATATGGAAATGTGTATCTCGGGTCCTTTCAACAGAACCTCTCATGCAGCATGCGTACATCTGTTTGATATCGGAGAACCCGAAGTCCAGATTAGGTCTTGCTATATGCCAGGTCATGTTAGTTCAATCATGAATATCTTCAATAAGTCATTTTTTAGGAATTATAATTTTGTTCCTAACAAGAACTCATACGATTCTGAAATATCTGTGTAAGCCGGCCAGCGTCTGACATGGCAGCCTGACCTTAGGTCACACTGGGACAACATATGGATTGATGAAGCGATCACTGCAGCCTTCGCCTAAGTGTACACTGTTTGATATATAATTCAATTTGGGATCAGGTCAGATCGCATGACGTCAGATCCTCTAAGGTTATTGGTTCGCCATCCAATGCCTCAAGGTTCACCATTCAATGCCATTTCGCACGATTTAGGCGCGTTGAAACCGAATTCAGGCACGACTTCACGAGAAGTAGCAACATGTACAAGTTAAACTAAAATGCCTAATGCTTACATGCTCTTCATCATTTCGGCCTTGCAAATGCATCCCGAATTCTAAATTTTATCCACTGAATTCCGCAGCAAAAATAACGGAACGTCACCTAGCCTCAGGCCAGTCAGTAGCCGTGACCCAAAAACAAATTTCGGAACAGCGTGTTGTTCGTCTTGGTGAAAGAAAAGCATGGTCTGAATTTGGTGTCGATATGTTGCAACTGCTCCGAATGCCAGCACGTTGAACATCTTCGACAATCACTATACTTGACCTTTCCAATGTCCATGGCCTTTGCTGATCTTGACCTTTAAATATCGAGACGTGCAAAGCAGATGTGTAAGAAGGTAGGGGAAGTGTCGTGCCCCGGCATCTATTGTCATTCAGCCGCTATCCAGTAAAGTATGAAGTGGAGGAAGGGGGGCTAGACAGCTTCCCGGCCTGTCGATGGTAAAGCATGGAAGCATGGGTATTGCTACAGTTGTTCAAGTCACTGGCGGGAAATCCTTCGCTGCAGACACAGAGGCAGACGCCGCAGTTCTCTTCCGGCATAACTGAAACTGACAGCACTGTCCGTCTTGGCAGTTGTGAGGTCAGCTGATGAGATGATTCGTGACTTGGTGTGCATGTTCTGTTTGCAATTTTCCGCCACGGTGAATCTTCTCCTGCTTGTTTTTCGAAATGCAGTTTTATGCAACAGCAGTTTCCTGGCCTTGTATGGAATTGTGTTCAATCGCAGAAAAATAGCCAAAAGTGCTCATGCAGGAGAAGTCATTTCCATGCATTGGGCTTCATTTCCTTGAACGGGCCGAACTGGTCAAACCAAATTGAGGGACGTGTTGCAGAGCATTCCGCGGATGCGCATTTCTCTCCGAGGGGCATCCCTGGGGGACAACATTTTTGGGCCGAGTGCAGTCAAGTTGTATTATGCGCCCACATTTATTATGTACCTTCAAAGTGACACCAAATCACGAGAGTGGCGCCGTGACATTCATTTGAGGTGTTGGACGTGCCCCGGTTGCGCTCCTCTTCTTTTTGAATCCGTCACCATTCAAGCATGAAATGAGTAATGTTCGCCTCGGATGGATTGTGAATCAATGCAATTCACAATGCTGCCATTCATTAAATAAGCCACGACTGCCACAGACCAGACGCAGCGCAACACACTCGTTTGACGCAACAGGAAGCACGTGACGGAACAGTCGGCTCTTCTCATCACACAGAACATAGCTGAATGGGCATGCATGCAACAAAATAGCGACAAACCTGTGTTCGACCGCACAGACCACAGAGGAATGGGCGTATATACAACAAAATAGTGGCCAACCTATGTTCGACCATCCAGAACACAGTAGAATTAGCATATATACAATGAAATGGTAACCGACCAAAATAGTTTAAATTCTGTCAACAACTGCTAAGACCACACACAGCAAATATCGATTCACATTCGAGAGATAGTGGGAATCGTATGAACGGTAGCAAACACCGTTTCAGCTCAAACCGTAAGTATTCCTTAATGAAATGATAACAAAAGACAAATAGGAAACAAGAAGTGCACACCAGGACAGCTCGCTACGAATTGGATCGCGTTTCGTATAGTCGGGAGCGTGCTCTGGGTAGCCGGCAGGTAAGCCGTTTGTTAGCTTCCAGATAGCGTGCTTCACCCGAGGAATGCCTTTCTGACAGGTGCTTCCTATAACACAGGGAAGCATGCCCATGTACCGTTACTGACAGGTGTAGGAAGCACCTGAGATCTACACTACAGGGAAGTATGCCCACATGTCGGCGCGAATGATCAATTCTGGTCGAAGTGCCCTAAAGCCAAAATAACAAACTAACGAAGCATGCCCATGTACCGTTACTGACAAGTGCTTCCTACACCGCAGGGAAGCATGCCCATGTACCGTTACTGACAGGCGCTCTCTTGTTGATACCGTTATGAAGTGGGCGCTATTATGAAGTAGATATTGTTGTGAAGCAGATATTGTTGCGAAATGGAAATTATTATGAAGTGGCTATTATTATGAAGTGGATATTGTCATTACATGGATATGGATATGGTTGGCAGTATGCAACTCCGCACTATTCAGACATCATTGTGTGCAAATCGGTGCCGTGTGGTGTCGGTCGTGGTGTTCGGCATCCATTGCAGAATGGACGCTATTGTTTAAGGTAAGTGAAATGGATTGGCTCGCTGAAGGGAACAAAATATTGCAAAAGATGTGCCATCTGACATCTGTATTTTGCGCAGTTGCGAACACCAGAGAACTTCACCGGTTGCCACCACGATCGTACTCCATGGCCGCGCCGGCAGCAGACAGCTGGTAAGCATGGGTGTCGATTTACATACCTTTGATGCTGCCTTGACCCCCAAAGCTGGCTTGGTTCAGCATAATTTAAATGTCAACACCGCCTTATGGATTGGGTTCGCAGTCAATTTAGGTCGGTTCATTGCCTCCATGCATTTGACCCCTATTAATTGCATGAATTCAACACCATTGATAGTAAGGTACGGAAAGTGGAAATTACACTAGATTGCACCTGCCTGAAGATGCGAGCATAGGTCAATCCAAGTACGCGCGTGGCCGGAAACCCGGGACTGTTGTCGACGTTGATGCCGCCCTCCCGCTCTCGTCCAGCACCAACCTTGTCTTCGTCATCGAAGAATGTCCTGGCACAACTGTGTCACTTTCAATGATCAAAGCAACGTCATTACGAACATATCGGCTGATCATTTTAATATTTGACCTCGATTCCACCTAGCGATGGCCTTACCAAAGCGCAGTTATGCACCTGTAAAGGATGGTCATGGAAGGGTGGCGCTGGTGTGTTCGGTTATAGCCTGTGTATGATAGTTACGAATAGGTGGCGCTAGAGTAGCGGGTGGAATCCCTGCACAACCTCAAGTTATCACAGAGGAAACAAATGGTATCATGGCAAACATTTGCTGGGAAAGTTAGCTCAGAAATCCTGAAGACACACGAAAAGTGTTTAAATTGGGCTTGAAAATATGAAAAACTGACCATGTTCAGCTATTATAACATTAAAGCGCCAAATTCGCATCTGACTCATGACAAAGTAACGAGAAACTAAAGCAGTCCTGGTTTCATCTCTTGACATATGAAATGCAATATTATTCTGCAGCTCTGGGTGCAGGAATTAATTCAATATCACGTAGAAACTAAGTCGCAAGACTGAGGATAATATTCGGATTTTATGATTCATTTTCTTTCAACGTGACGCCCACTGACGCAGTGTTATATTCCGATATTCATAATGACGCAAGACGCCAGGAGAGCCTGAAGGCGCTGCATGGTTCAAGCGCCATATATTTATCCATAGTAGAAGCTCACTAGCAGCTGGATTCGATTGAAATGTCAGACTTCCCAACAGAAGTAGTCAAAAGCACAAAAGTAACGACAAGTACAGCAAACTTCAGTATTACAGGGAGGGCTGATTGACAGTTTTGGTGGGCAACTGGTTCAGTGTACGGAGTGCAACCGAGAGGGGCCCTTGTGGCTCATAGTTTCACTGATCTTTTATGTCTTTATGTCAAACAAAACGGTCGAATATCAGCATACAACTAAGCCACTTCCTTGCTCCTCAACATTTTCAACTGCACGCATTATCAGAATACGCACGTGCCTCCTCCAAACTGCAGGCGTCGCAGGTTTCCACAACAGTGTATTCAGACAGGTTGGTTACTTGCCACAGGAATAGGACAAACCGGTGTCAAGCCGTTTGCACCCGGAACATCAGCAACGCCGATTGGATGCAGGCGCATAATCCGTACAGTGTACACCCTACGGCACATTTATAATTACGGATAGTCGGCCAGCGGACCTGCCTTGGACGAGGGCCGAGTCTACATCCATCACAAGCCATCGCATGGTCCTGTCCTAGGACCAGGTGAGGGTGGGCATGAACAGTTCGGGTCGGGTCATCAGTAATTTATCGCCAGTGACCCGGTGGGTCTGCCCCTGCTTGCATGTCCAAACACGATGTGGACATAATTAATTGATGAATAGCTTAGCCCACTCTCCGCCTGAGCCACAATATCTCGGAGGGCTATCAGACATCACGCATTACTGGGCCGGCGGTACTTCACAGGATCACCAGAGATCACGCTCCACTGGCCCGGCGAAACTTCAGACGGCCAGCAGCGATCACGAGTCAATGAGCAGGTGATACCTCAGAGGACCAGCAGAAATTCCCATCCACTGGACCTGCGAATCTCCATAGGATTACCAGAGAACACGCTCCACCCGACCGCGAAATATCATGCGACCACCTAAGAGCACGCTCTATTGTGCCGGTGATACCTCAGAGCCTCATCAGTGATTGCCTTTCGCTGGAATGGCAACGCTGCCAAAGATATAATGAACCAGGTCTTGGAGAATACATATGTTTAATCACGTCCAACAAGGTAAATGCTTGTTATGAAAGTGGTTTTGAATATCACTCCAATTTCTTTCCAATTCCAACTAATATTGGATTTGGCCAGAGAGACTTTGCATGTAAATTCCTGTAATACAGCACTGCGGAGTAGAACCTCCATCTCACCCCAAGTGATGTTAAATTTCTCAAAATACGGAACAGTTTGATGTCGAAGTGCCGCAAATCTGGCAGAACTTTGCACGTTCCCTGCAATCCGTCAAGGTTTCACAATGAACACCTACCGCAAGCTAGTTTTGCATCGGCACATTTTGTGCCTGAAATAATCGCAACCTCTTACTTGGATCAAATCTGAAGTATGATGAGAAAATGTACATACAATATTCAGTCAAAAAGTTTTGTCGAGATAAGTTCTGCCATTCAGACAGGAAATTGCACACCTTTCGGCATTTATAATTCATCACTACAAATGTGCAATGACGAGCAAGCGCTTTGCTGAGCACATTAAGCCTAACAGTCATTCCAAAAACGCACCGGCAGTTTTATGATGCCCTTCCATGTGACGGCGTGGGAAAATTTAGTTTCGAGTGAAGACTGGGGTAATTGTCGCTTATATTGCCGGTTGTATTATTTTGTTGCTAAATGATGCATCATTTGCCATGTTGGTAGAAAATATCAGAGGATCGGTTTGTCGATGGCGGTGATCATCACTGAATCCATCGATCCGATAGCATCCGCCGGCTGCACGGGAATTCGCCGCGCTAATCAGCCGACACACGACGTCAGGTTGCCGAACTCCCAGTACCACCGCCTACCTATAGATAGCAGCACAGGCACCAGACGCCTGCCGCTGCCACACGGTCAGTCAGCCGCGAGCTTGGGGTCGTCCCGTGGCCGATATGCACCCACTGGTCGGATCTCGGTGCGTAGTGAACGCCTCCGTCAGTTTCATCACTTTCGCCACTACCAGCGCCGCCGCCAGCGTTCTCAGCGCCACCTAGCGATCACAGCGCCACCTAGCGTTCGCAGCGCCACCTGGCGATCACAGCGCCGCCCGGCCAGGGTAGCGGCCCGCTAGCGCACCGAGTCGTCCAACATTGTCCGCAGCGCCAGGCTGGAGTGGCCGTACTGTCCACGCGCGTGGCCCGTCTCGGCCTCCTCCTGGATGGCGGGCTCCTCGTAGTTGGACGAGCGCCGGCCGAGCCGCACGAACGAGTCCGGGTCGTCGGCGTCCAGGTCGTGCACGTACGCGTCGCCCAGCTGGATGAGCTTGGTCACCAGCTGGCCGTCGTCCAGCGCGCCGCCGCCGCCGCCGCCGTCGCCGCCGCTCGCCGGCGGCTCCCGTTCGGTGGAGTCGGCGCGCGCGCTGCGCATCGACCTGCGGCTGCTGCGCACGTTGCGCTCCAGTCGCGGCGGGTCGCGGCCGTCCTCGGCGCCCTCGGGCGGCACCGGCAGCGGCGCCGCCCGCTGCAGGCCGCCGTTGGCCACCACCGCGTTCGAGTAGTTGGACGCGAGCGAGCTGGGGCGCGGTCGGGTGGTGCCGGGCCGCGAGTGGATCACCTCGTCCCAGTGGCGCAACAGGAGCGCCATGCGCGTGCGTGTCTCCTGGTCCGCCTGCGCCGGGTCCAGGTCCTGTCCCTGCGGCGGCGGAGGCGACCCGGTCAGCGGTGGCGCACGACATGCCATGCGGGTCGAATTGAACGCCGGAGGGCTGTCTGCTAGGGTACAGTGAACGCAGTGTTATTGCTGTCGACAAACGCCGATTGCCAAAGGTCACCACAGACACAGACGCAGACTTTTTACTGAGGTCATCCACAATGGACTTGTGACTACTATAACCTCGCGTCAATTGCATATAACAGCATAGCTGGAAAGGTCAAAATCACAAAACAGCTAAACCGGGAGTCATACATGTCACAATCAAATACAAATAAAAGTAAAATAAAACAAAATTAAATATAATACATCTGGGACGGCAGCAAGTCAATCCGGCTCAGGCGGTACGTTGAACAAGTACCGCCATAGGTGGCGACCGAAGATTGGTACGGGAAGCCGCATTAGCTCGGGTGCCAATTAATTGAACATAAGTGATGCTCTGGAGCTAAAACGCCTCTTCTCCATCTCGGTGCGGGACCTGGGGACATATAAGTGATTGTCCTGACGGGTGGTTCGGTCACGAACTTCCGCCACGGTGGCGAGGTCATGAGCCAGTAATTGGCTCACCATGGCGATGCACTTTGTGCGTGAGGCACAGGGTGTTGTATATGGCTAAGTTCTCCGCACTGAGTCAGCTCAGCCTCCTCAGCAGATCCGAAACGTGATCAATTTTTTGCGGCCGAAAATTACTTTTGTCAAGTAGTTAATTTTTTCCATGCGAGACAGGTCCTTTTTGGTTCCGTTACTATGCACAAAAATACGGAAGCGGATCTGCGAGAAGACCAGCGCGGAGATGACAGCAGGTGGAAGGTGCCCCCAAGGTGGGACAAACCACCCAAAACTCAAAAACAACGCCGAGTCACTTCTGAGACGTGCGAGACCCAGCTGAGCGATCGGTCGAAAATAAGCCAGAGATTTTTGTATTCCGAAATTTGTATTCCGAAATTTCGCGAAATCTCACAGTGATATCCGGTAAGGCACACAAATTTTGTGGGCTACCCAAAAGCATCAGCTGCGTTTTGGGAACGTTAATTTTCAGTCAATTTGCTCCAAACCTTATCTTGAGGGAAGCCAAAACTGTTTCCATGTGAGTGACCGACGTTTTTAACTTCAGATTTCTTACGACTAACCAAAAATTTGAGTGTCGTCGGCGTATTGGATAATCACTGCTCCTTCGGTGAATAGACTGAGGTCGTTGGCGAAGACGCAGTAGGAGAAGAGGTCCGAGAGATGATCCTTGAAAAGGGCCGATGCTGTTGGGCAACGGGGCAGATTTGTGGTTGGTTGGTTATTGGTTTTACGACACATCGACCGTTGAGTCATGTAGTGTGGCCAATCTCTCACGCCGATTGGTCGCGGGTGAAGAGTAGCGACAGGTGAGACTCGAACTCACAACCTTTCGATTGTGAGACGAGCAACTTACCCCTAGGCTATTCGTTCCCGGGGCAGATTTGTGGACGACACCCAGACTATCAGTGAGGCTGGCACTCTGGGTGATTCTGAAGTAAACCGAAAACCATCTATGCTGTGGACACTTAATTTTGACACGAGTTTTGGGTGGTCTATTACACGAAAACATTTGCTCAAATCCAGCAGGTAGAGAAGGGACACCTCTCCATGGTCACATGCGAATAGAATCTGGTCAGATATGAAGGTCAGGGCGGTTTCCGTAAAATGGCGAGAACGGAAACTGTGCTGAGTTGGAGAGAGTTGGAGAGGTTTTCGGACAGATAATTGTAGAGTTGCTAGTGGACGGCACGCTCTACAATTTTCGAAATGACTGGGACGATAGAGATAGGACGGATATGGAAAGGAATACCTGTCTATCCGTGGACAAAATAATAAGGAAGTGGTGATTCGGAAAATGATTTCAGAATATTGTGAATCCATTTCGGGCCGAAACGACTGTTTTCCATTTTGCTTCGCACTGTGCCTAATTTCATTATTGTTCCTCTAAGTTCTTCTATGTATTCTTTAATATTGATAGTGCCCATCTTCTATGTTGTCTAAATGCTATTTATTTTTGTACTGATTCAGTCCATTTTGATGGACGGAAATTTGAAGCAGCCTATATAAATATCCTAAAACAATAATGAAATTAGGCACAATGCGAAGCGGAAGCGGAAGAAGTCGTTTCGACACTAAGTGGATTCTGCCTATTCGGTAATAGTTTTTGAAGTAATCACTTCCGGATTATTTTGTTTCCGGATAGGCTCAGATAATGAAAACCGGACAAGTAAAACACAATTGATGAGAAAGAAAATTTCAAAATGACAAGATAAAGTGCCACAAATCCGGAGAGAAGTTGGCATTTCGGTACCCTAGTTTGATCGACCCAGGGCTGAGACAGCCCAACTGAACTTGCGATCCTACACCCCTGCCAGCACGTGCCATCAGCATGGGTGCAGAATGTCGTGTTTTGTCGATGTCGCTCTCATGGCTTCAGGGTGCATCAGGCGAGCGCAAATGAAAGTACCGGCACTCCTCCTCAGCTACAGCAGATGAGGTCTCCATCACCATCTTCACCTGGAACTCCACAGCCTGAGTGTGGAGCTATTGCTCCACATTCACCTCCAGCTGAGACATGGCTCCACCTGCAACGACTGGCCGACCATGGGCCCGATCTCAGCCTCTGGCAGACCCCTGGCCATCGGGCCTACGGCAGTCTGCGATCGCTGCAGCCCTCGCGGCCAAAAGGGTGGTGCTTAGCGGTGGCCAATCAGCGGTGAGCAGGATGACGTCACACAGTCTGCGGCCGCCGCGGCTCCTGCGGTCACTGCCACCGACCGCAGAGGCCGCACTGTTGAGAATGTTCGTCTTGGCACGATAGTGCAGAATTATGCGTTGTATAGATGGGTCGGAGAGGCACGCTCCGTAATGTGTCTAACGTTAAAAGTTTAAATAGTTAGCAGGAAAGTGAACATTGAGGGGGCACTGGGCCACTCCAGAGTATACAGAATAACACCCATTGCTGTGGAGGCAAGATGGCCTGCTTCAGTGATGGAGTGGGATGTATCGACTGGAAATGGCTGCACGCCAACCCGCCATCAACCCGTTTTCAGCAATGGAAGAGCCAAAATAAAGCAAACATCAACCTGGCAGAGAGGAAGCGCAAGCCTAACATCATAGGCCTCTGACGTCATCTGCATAACTTCGTCGGCGTCATCTGCGCAACTTCGTCGGCGTCATCTGCGCAACTTACGCTTCTAAATGGAAGTCCTGCGCAAGATTTGACGCATGCCTTCACCGCAGTGGTCCCGGCGGCGCTGGAGCGCGTCCGGCTGCCGATGACGTTTCGTCGGTGGCAGGCGGAGCTTATTTTGACCGCACAGCCGCAGCAACCGGAGGTTCCGTGAACAGGGCCCGGGAGATCGCTCAGGGTCCTGACACCCCCAGTCGATCACATTCGTAGTTACCGGCTCGAAAGTCGATCAGCAGTAGCCGGAACCCACTGGCCTCTATTCTCGTGCCTGTCGGATTCTTAGTGTACCCGAGACGGTTCGCTCACGAACTGCAAACTCGCTGTCAGCAAAAATTTTCAGGAGAATAGGCTCTTGATGAGAGTAGTCGGCATTTCTCTGAATCACAGGTCGCACCACATCCTGTATATGGTTCGGCAGCTGACGCAGGTATTTCAGGCCAGCGTGCTGATCCGGCTTCCGCTGATTCAACAAGGTGCTAGCTGTGTCCGGTGACTGACTGTGGGGGGTTGGGTGTCTGCTGTATAGAGAGATACAGAGAGACAGAGTGAAAGAGGAACAGAGGGACAGAGGGACAGAGGGACAGAGGGACAGAGGGACAGATGGTCAGAAGGGCAGAGGGACAGAGGGACAGAGGGACAGAGGGACATAGGGACAGAGGGACAGAGGGACATAGAGACAGAGAGACAGAGAGACAGAGAGACGGAGATACGGAGAGACAGAGAGACAGAGGGACAGAGGGACAGAGGGACAGAGGGACAGAGGGACAGAGGGACAGAGGGACAGAGGGACAGAGAGACAGAGAGACAGAGAGACAGAGAGACAGAGGGACAGAGGGACAGAGGGACAGAGGGACAGAGGGACAGAAGGACAGAGGGACAGAGGGACAGAGGGGCAGAGGGACATAGGGACAGAGAGACAGAGGGACATAAGGACAGAAGGACAGAGGGACAGAGGGACAGAGGGACAGAGAGACAGAGAGACAGAGGGACAGAGGGACAGAGGGACAGAGAGAAAGAGAGAAAGAGAGACAGAGAGACAGAGAGAGAGACAGAGAGACAGAGGGACAGAGGGACATAGAGACAGAGAGACAGAGGGTCAGAGGGACAGATGGACAGATGGACAGAGGGACAGGGAGGCAGAGAGACAGGGACTTGACCCTGTCTCTCTGCCTTGATTATTCCTTGTAAGGAATAATCTCACGGGTGGGTTGAGGGGCTGGACCCCTTAGTTTGCTACTATGTTAATGATAATTTGCCATTTTCCGCATTCAAGCTGAAAATATGTCTAGAAGATAAGGAGTTGGGCTCTCGGATTCGTGAGAAACATCCAGCAATGATGCACGGCATTAGGGAATCCTAAGAAAAATGCTGCCTCTGTTCATTGTTTGTGAAATGAAGAAGTTATAAATGTATTGCCAGTTCTCAAAGCAGCCTCTTAAGTATGGTAGGTGCTTAGCTTGGTCAAAGTATTCCCACACCCACGCCAAGGAATGTGACACTCACTTCAGCATATTATGCACCCCTCCCCCTCCCCACACATACTACCTCCCGACAAAAATGGAGCAGTTACTTCATTTTCTCAATAGAAGCTGGGAAGCTCCGCTTTTGATAACAAATAACATGTCATTGGAAACTGCAAAACATCTACTTTGCAGATACACATCACATAAAACTCAATTGAACACTGAGAGGAACATTGTATGCATGTACACTTTTGTGTGGCTCTACATTTGCATACCTGTTCTATCTTCTGGTCCAGCTCTCGGAAGAAATCCAATTGGCTGGCTGAAAGCACCTTGCTGAAATAAGCAGAAGAATATCAGGTTGGATATTTCCACTTTAATATGGCACCTTCGGGCACATTGGGGCACAACGAGCACATTGGGGACCGTAGTTCAGCACAATGGCACGATTGCCAAATGAGAAGGATGTGCGTGGACCATTCTCATTGCGTGTGGTCAATTTAAACTTTCCCAGGATTTTTCTGATATGATTCTAGAACCGCTCATGATAGCGCTGTAAACATTGGCCGCACCTTCAGCCGATTGACGAACACCAATGGTATCAAATTTTAGTCTCTTAACACGCGCCCTGGAGGGGGGGGGGCGAAATCCGCCCACCCCTCCGGTTTTTCGTAGATAACTCCAGAGTTTACCGGCCGATATACGCCATTGTTTGTGTACCTACCAATAAATGACAGGCGCGTTGTTTGAAGTAAGAAAAACTAAAATCGAAACCAAATTTTTCGAGTTAAGGGTCGCTAAAGTAAAAAAAAAAATTCCCAGCGCCAGATCACAAATATCGTCGCTTCCGGTGCGCTGCGATGCAAATCGATGCGCTTCCGGTATACTAGCAAAAAGGAAGTGTTCTTGGCAAAACTAGCGACTTGTTTGATGTACATTGTCATGCTACATTGTTCCAGAGTCATGTCAAGTCACCGAGGTCAAGTCAGGTCAAGTTCATAACAGGTTAACACACGCTCTAGAGGGGGTATGGCGAAATCCGCCAATCCTTCAGATTTTTCGTACATAACTCCATATTGTACCGGCCGATATACGCCAAATTTATCGCGTACCAGCTTAGAAATGACCGGCGCATTGTTTAAAGCACGAAAAGTGGAAATCAGCCGAGAAGTTTTCAAGTTAGGGGCCGTTAAAGTGAAAACAATTCACAGCGCCAGACCACAAAAATCGGCGCTGATGCGCTTCCGTATATTGGCAATAGGGAAGTGTTCTTGACAATACTAGCGACTTGTTTGATGCATATTGTTATGCTATATAATTTAAAAGTCATGTTAGGTCGCTGAGGTCAAGTCAGGTCAAGTTCATGACAGGCTAATGAAGGCAAACTTGGTCGACTGGAATGTGTCATAAATGCAAATGACTGTCATGCGATTGAAGTCACTTTACATGTTACTCCCTATACATCCCGAAATCTACTGTTTGTCATTGTGTGCCTAAGCATTTCCATCCTTTATTCATGTATTTCACTCCTTTATTTGCGAAGCCGATTGTGCCAAGCCGCCCAACGGAGCAGTCGGGATGGGAGCCCGGTTCCGGTAACTGGAGCAGGTAATGACCTAATAAAGTGCTCCTATATAGGTGACCTGAGGTCAAATGGCGGATGTGACATCTGTATTGCATCATTAGTAATGTCCAAAACATCATTAATGCCAATTTTGGAGCATTTAAACACAACCACAGCGATCCATAACAATGACAAGCCAAGCCACGCAAAACCAGAAAATTTTGCTATTTTGACCTCATTTGACCTTGAAGATATTGACCTAAGGTCATGCACTTTGCAGACAATAGAGTTCACTATCGTGCCCATCCACCCTGTGAATTTCGATGCTCTAGCCTTTAAAGGAGCTGAGATCTTAGGGGGGGGCGGAATCCGCCCCCCCCCCTCCAGGGCGCGTTATTTTCAGAGGCCCTCCAGGGCGCGTGTTAATCCGCGCCATCTCTCCGGTCAGATCCTCACACCCCGTCTCGGGGGGGGGGGAGGGCGGTTAGTAACCTCCCTCTAAAATCCAAACTAAGCATCGCACGAAAACGAAAGATGTGTCATCGGAAATCGCTCGACGAGTAGGGTCCGGGTCCACCCGTCAAAAAGAAAAATCCCGAAAAGTGACGTCACCAGGGGGGCTATATTTTCACGACTTTTCACAACTTACATTATGTTTTTTACTCTGGGGAGTTCATTTTGGGGGATATATGAAAAACCAAAATGTATTTGGAATAAGAAAAGGACAGCTAAATCGACCAGGGCTATATTTTTTGGCCCCCTCAAAATATATTTTTTTTAATTTCAAAATTTTGAGTTTTCAAGTTTTCTTTAATTTTCCGTGTCTAATGGGTAGAACAGACCGAAAAAATGTTGTTGGAAGTCAACTTTCCCTACTAAAAAATGTTTATTTTAGCCAGAATCCTGTGTTTGAACTGCAATATGGCAAATACACAAAATTTATATGTAGTCAAAAACAGAAAAAGTGAAAAATTCTACTCGTACGTTGTTGCATCCGTAAAGATAAGCAAACGCTAAAAGTTTCATTAAAACATCTGTATCCGTTAAAGCGTGACATTCTGGTGGGACGTTTTTGGAGGTGGCCTCACTTGAGCTTGACTAACTCGTTGACCCTAGTCGACCTGACTTCAAAATTTTGAAACAGCATGCCAAATTGATGTGGGAAAAGGTATGCCAAACTTGGGCGCGCTACCGCGCGCCGTTCGTCCACTATCCGTGAAAAACCTGAGAGGGGGCGGTTGAAGAACCCCACGGGACGGGACGGTTAAGATGCCGGAACCACGGTAGGATAACGTTAGGTCACGACTTCATCTCAATATTGTGTCATATGTGCATTGAAATATTTTCATTGAAAAACCTATACAGCATACTGTGGGAAGTGAAATGTGGGTGCGTAGTCCAATGATGAGAGGAAAACAATGTTACATCTGGTCAGACCACTAGGTCGAATGAAGATTTCAACTGAAGCATTCTTAACGCATACTTGTGTCACTAGTTAATAAATTTAGAAAACCGGAGTGTGTGGCGGAAAATTATATCATCTAAAATAATTTTACTTTTGATATTAATTTCATGTCAGGTCACAAAGATACGGCTTTACCGTTATATTGGTGCATGCATCTCTGGTGAAATGGAGGCTAAAATGGAATTATTGCGATGAAAAAAATCGCTAGCAGAAGTAAATTGTCTGGGGACATGTCTGGTATTATTGGTTCACATGGTACATTTTTCTTCAATGCTCGGAAATTTTCGAAAGGAAATCATTTTCGATTGTATTAATTCAAAAGAGTTGGGAAAGATATATCTTTCCTTTCTTCGCATTCCTTACCATTTCCTGGGCTGCCAATTATCTTCGAAGATTGGCATCCTCAACAGACAGCTCATCTCACATTTTCGCTTAAATGACTGACGGCATCGGTGACCTTGACCTTTGCACGTGTCGTCACTGTGTTCGACTAAGTCTTCAGTTTGCGTATCGTCAACATTGAAGCACGAGATTGCATCAGTTTTACTGCACCAGGATCCGTTAACTACAGCGGAGATGCATGAGTGACTACACCCCATGTTGGCCTGCCTAACCTGAGTTTGAGATCCAATCAAACGAGATGTGTACAAATATTTCGAGCGACTATCAACGTTGATAAAAGAAGTTATGCCATGTCGGTTACCGAGTATTTATATTTTAGTTAGAACAGAAATGAGTGTGGGCGGGGTTTAAATCCCCCGAGCACTGCGGAGGACATGAAACTTGCACGCATTGTGAGAGTTGGCAGTGGGCCAAAGTGGCTGCATTCAGGGTCGAACTGCATCAGGGAGTCCAACTCGCCCCATGCGACGTCTCTACGGCAGATGTACTATTTCGACAAACTGTTGGCATAGTTTGCGTTTCAACCGCCATGTTATGCAAAGTGTGGATGTTTTGGTGATGCCAGAGCTCATTGCTACAGAGCATTGACCAGCGCTCAAAAATGTCAAGCAAGAACATCGACTCGCATTCTCGCCTCTTTCAGCACGTACACTAACCCACAGGCTCACGTCCCATTCAGTACGTACGCTAACCCGAAGGCTCACGTCCCGTTCAGCACGTACGCTGACCCACATGCTGACGTCCCATTCAGCATGTACGCTAACCCGAAGGCGCACGTCCCTTTCAGCACGTACACTAACCCACAGGCTCACGTCCCTTTCAGCACGTGCACTAACCCGCTGGCTCACATCGCGTTCGAAACGGGCAAACCGGTTTAATCCAATCAGCTTGGGAGAATACAATGTGTTCCGTCAAACCTAGCAGCAATATCGCTCCGACATCAATCCCAAATGAAATATAAATCCGAAGGTCACATGTCAATCCAGTCCAGTCCACATCCAACAGAACCTTAAACTCGCACGGATAATCAAATAGCTGTTACGCTGTCCAACACGCTCGCTGGCGCACCGACGAGGGCCTCGCCAGGCGCGGGATTCAGTGCAGACACGCATGCATACGGCTGATTCAGTGCAGACTTCAACTCACACGCTCGCGTCTAGCTCGGTGCAGACTTCAGCAGCCGGATTTACGTGTCGACCAACACAAATTTCAGCAGTCGAACTCACCCGTGGACCAATACAAACTTCGGCAGTCGCACTCACGTGTGGACCAATACCAACTTGAGCAGCCAGGCTCTGGCGAGGCCCAGCAGTGGCGCTGTATCGCCACCAACTCACGTCTGATTCAGCACGGGCGTGGAGGTGACCGAGATGCGCACTTTGGCCTTCTTGGCGTCGACGGTGCCGTCGATGCCGACCACCTCCTCCGAGGAGTCATCCGACGCCGAGATGCTGTTGCTCCGCTCTGAAAACGGGCCAACGCTGTCGGCGTGCGTTTGTCCTATTGATTGATCGATTATTTGGGCTTAAGGGCGCATCAACTGCTACTGGTTATGTAGCGCCCGTTGCCCAATTGTCCACGTGATGAGGAGAGTTGTACGCATTTAATCAAGAGTTAATTGAAATACAAGATCACGTTTAGCTTAGAGGTGCTTCTTTTCACAGCACAGGAGGGAACTACACCATCGGATACAGGCGCCGTGATGCTACCCTTACGAATGTTCCAAATCACCAATGCTATGCATTCATAAATCATAATTATATGTACCAGCCTTCCCTCACCGAATGTTTTCTTGTAGACAATTTATGTTTTGCTTTGCCAAATATACAACACTATTATTTAAGTATTGGGTCGTGCAGTACTTTTGTAATACATTGAGCACCCTTGCATATATATGAACTCCCAAGTAGCTGCGAATTCGAATCGAATCCCACAGCATTGATGATGACGTGACAGCTTCACATCGGATCACGAAATGTAGTGGAAGTCATGTTGCTGAAGAAAGCAGCATGGATCTTTACTACCCTGGAACCGAATAATACAGTAAAGCCGCTAAGCGGACTGGAGAATGAGTGTAACCTCAAGATAATGCATTCTTTTCGGGAACGCCGCAATATTTCAGCATCAACTTCATTTGAAGAAGGAAATATAGTCCGTTTTATGATACCGCTGGGAATTTCATTTACTGGCCAGGAAAACCTTCATAAACATCAATTTGTCCAGCTTGGTGGACGGAACTGAATACGTAATTGGCCTGAAATAAGCCCATCGTCATTGCGGTCGAAAACGTATAGCAGAATAACATGCAATAGGAGGGTACACATATTTCACAGCCGTTCACGCCAACTGTGGCCTTATATGGCATACCTATACTGCATAGTTATGTGCTGTGCAAGATGAGTTCCCGAAGCAAAAACAATGGTGATTGCAGCCACGTTGAAAAACATGTTATCGTCAATCACCACTTGGTACAGATTATCAGATCACGAGAGTGAATAAAGGAGAAAGTGAGGGTGTAAGTGAGTAAGTGATGGATTAAGTGAGTAAGTGATGGATTAAGTGAGTAAGTGAGGGATTAAGTGAGTAAGTGAGGGATTAAGTGAGTAAGTGAGGGTGTAAGTGAGTAAATGAGGGTGTAAATGAGTAAGTGAGGGCGTAAGCAAATTAGTGAGGGAGTAAGTGAGTAAGTGAGGGTGTAAGTGAGTAAGTGAGGGTGTAAGTGAGTAAGTGAAGGCGTAAGCAAATTAGTGAGGGAGTAAGTGAGTAAGTGAGGGATTAAGTGAGGGAGAAAGTGATGGTGTAAGTGAGTAAGTGAGGGTGTAAGTGAGTAAGTGAAGGCGTAAGCAAATTAGTGAGGGAGTAAGTGAGTAAGTGAGGGATTAAGTGAGGGAGAAAGTGAGGGTGTAAGTGAGTAAGTGAAGGATTAAGTGAGTGAGGGCGTAAGCAAATTAGTGAGGGAGTAAGTGAGGGATTAAGTGAGGGAGAAAGTGAGGGTGTAAGTGAGTAAGTGAGGTTGTAAGTGAGTAAGTGAGGGTGCAAGTGAGTAAGTGAGGGTGTAAGTGAGTATGTGAGGGCGTAAGCAAATTAATGAGGGAGTAAGTGTGTAAGTGAGGGAGTAAGTGAAGGATTAAGTGAGTAAGTGAGAAAGTGAGCGAGTGAGTGGGTGAGTGAGTTAGAGAGCGAGTTAGTGTGTGAGAAAGAGGAACGAGTGGCGGAGAAAGGAAAACAAATAACATGGCTCGTCACCAAATATATTTTTAGCCAGCTTAGCCTCCCACAACATGTGTTCAGTTGGCAGCTGACTGTGTGTGCAGTGATGCCAGCTGACTGTGCGTAGGGATGGCAGCTGACTATGTGTGTATTGAGGACAGCTATGTGTTGTGATGTCAGCGGACTGACGATCATGTGTACCCCTGGGCTGTGCAGTGTCCACCACCCATGGCCGGTCAGAGGGTGTGTGTGTGTGGGGGGGGGGGGTGCTGTTGCACTCACTGGACGCCTTGTGACGCTTCTGTTTGGGGCTGTCGGAGTCGGACGACTTGCTCAGTCCGCAGCCCATCTCTCACAGGCTCGCCGCTCACTCATCGTCGGGCTGGGACATGACCGGCACAGTACCCCTGCAACGGTGAGAGGGTGACGATCAGGCCGAGACATGACCGGCACAGTACCCCTGCAATGGTGAGAGGGTGACGATCAGGCCGAGACATGACCGGCACAGTACCCCTGTAATGGTGAGAGGGTGACGATCAGGCCGAGACATGACCGGCACAGTACCCCTGCAATGGTGAGAGGGTGACGATCAGGCCGAGACATGACCGGCACAGTACCCCTGCAATGGTGAGAGGGTGACGATCAGGCCGAGACATGACCGGCACAGTACCCCTGTAACGGTGAGAGGGTGACGATCAGGCCGAGACATGACCGGCACAGTACCCCTGCAATGGTGAGAGGGTGACGATCAGGCCGAGACATGACCGGCACAGTACCCCTGCAATGGTGAGAGGGTGACGATCAGGCCGAGACATGACCGGCACAGTACCCCTGCAATGGTGAGAGGGTGACGATCAGGCCGAGACATGACCGGCACAGTACCCCTGCAATGGTGAGAGGGTGACGATCAGGCCGAGACATGACCGGCACAGTACCCCTGTAATGGTGAGAGGGTGACGATCAGGCCGAGACATGACCGGCACAGTACCTCTGCAACGGTGAGAGGGTGACGATCAGGCCGAGACATGACCGGCACAGTACCCCTGCAACGGTGAGAGGGTGACGATAAGGCCGAGACATGACCGGCACAGTACCCCTGCAACGGTGAGAGGGTGACGATAAGGCCGAGACATGACCGGCACAGTACCCCTGCAACGGTGAGAGGGTGACGATCAGGCCGAGACATGACCGGCACAGTACCCCTGCAACGGTGAGAGGGTGACGATAAGGCCGAGACATGACCGGCACAGTACCCCTGCAACGGTGAGAGGGTGACGATCAGGCCAAGACATGACCGGCACAGTACCCCTGTAATGGTGAGAGGGTAACTATCAGGCCGGAACATGATCGGCACAGTACCTCTGCAACGGTCAAAGGTCACACATCAGGCCGGGACATGACCGGCACAGGACCTCTGCAAAGGTCAGAGGGCACCGATCAGGTCGTGGCATGAGCAGCACAGCATTAGAGCTGGCTCCAAGTAGCACATGTAGGATGTTGCAACGACTGAGCAAATACGATAATGTATTAAGGAAAATACTGGCACTGGATACAAATGCTATCGAATACAAGGGCGACGTCTCGCGAAATTGAATGAAAGGGTGAAAGGAAAGGGACTTGGACTGGACACAGGAAAGGCACTTAGATTATGGCGCCCAGCATTTCGAGGGAGGCCAACTCGATGCCTTTCGATGTTAAACACAGAAGGCATGGGAGAATCGACCATCGGGAATGGAAGTTACCAACCCAAAGGCGTGTAACTACAGTTTGAAAACGAAAAGCGCATATGCCTCGTACCAAGACGATGCTAGATCACACGTTGACCTACTTTTTGAAACAGGCGAGGAGGCAATGGCCAAGTGCATATACACTAGTCCACTACAAAATTATTTTTCTCGTATTTACACTTGTTTATCACACGCCGCTATCTCTCAAGTTGAAAAACTTATTACAGGGTTCAGACATAGCCTACTCTCGAAAACAATATCATCCCAGCAACCAGAAAAAGAGAGTTGTTTTCGAGCGACAACAGATGCTTCAGTCCAATTTCATCTGTCAGGGGCACTGGTCAGTCAGGGGCATTGGCCCGTTAGATCAGTATGTCAGGGATAGTCAATATATCAGGGAGAACCTATGTATCATGGTCAACATATCAGGGATAGTCTTTTGGGGACAGTGTGACAGGGAGCGAATGTCCAGGCCAGTGCACCAGTAACTATCTGTCAAGGTCAATATGTCAGGGACAGCCTGTCAGGGACAGTGTGTCAGGGTCAGTATGTCAAGGATATTAAGTCAGGGAGACTAGTTCATCAGATGCAGTGTGTCAGGGACAGTGTATCAGGGACAGTGTGTCAGGGGGAGTGTATCAGGGACAGTGTGTCAGGGGCAGTGTGTTAGGAACAGCTCGTCAGAGACAGTGTATTAGGGACAACGCGTCACGGATAGCGTGTTAAGGACAGCGCGTCAGGGACAGTGTGTTAGGGCAGTGTATCAGGGACAACGTATCAGAGACAGTGTGTTTGCAACAACGTGTCAGGGACTTCGTGCCAGGGTCAGGGTCGGTATGTCAGGGACAGTGTATCAGGGACAGTGTGTCAGGTACAGGATGTCAGAGACAGTGTGCGTGGCTCTGTGGTGCTCACGTCCAGTACGGTCGAAATGCTACTTTTGCACATCAAAGCCAATTTTACACAATGTATGCTGATAACACTGAGCCATTCACGGAGGACTCATATGCTATTCAGTTTGAAATTCAGGATCAGGCAGGTCGGTGTTGTGTTTGGCAAGTAAAGTACATCCGCATACAAAATAGCACAATTTGTTTCACTCAGCATACTTCCCAGGTTCTGAGAATGCACATAAATGGAATCCTACTAGAACTCTGCAAAGGCATTCGTTATTCCTTTATGCCAATGTATACCGTGTTCACCGGTACCAAAATCACGTACACGTCAAATTTTACTGTAGTGTATTGCCTGCAACTATATGTTGTATACAACTATATGCATACACCACTATATATACAACATCTCCAGGAAACAGTCCATTAAAATTAAGCTAGATTATGTTTTGTTTGAACGTGGATAAAAAGTTAAATGCAATGTGGCCTATGTTCTCCAACTACTCTAGCATAAAAAATGGTTCGAACGGAGTTCACATCAATGAACTCATGCGAAAGAGTGGAAAACAGCAGGTGTGCATAGAAAGATATGGTTCAACGTGCAAAAGGCCAAGTGTAGCTGACCTTATCACTCAGCATTTGCGGAACTGCCCGGTAAATATCTGAAATAAGTCTCACCACTCATCCATCCAACAGACATTCAGTTGTGTTCAAGTTAGTTCAGGGGAGATGCTGAGTGTTCATGGTAAGCAGTGGTTCAGTACACGACTGAGAAGAGAAATACTCTGAAGGCTATCCAGACTCAAATGTACTGACATTTCAACACAAGTCCAGTAAAATGACAGCGAGCAAAATCGCCGTACATTCGGATTCAATAAATATTGTCAGATGATCGGTCAGCCTGACATATTATGGGTACATACCAGAGCTGCTTTTATGTTTTTGTCTGCGAAAGGACTCCTGTTTTGCGCTTCAAGCCAGTTAACTTCGCTGCACCTATAAGCAGTGTATTCTCTCATCGGAAGACATTTGTGGCTTAAAAGGCACCTGCATAACAATTCGAGATACCGTTCACTCTGTGAATGCAAAAGGGACAAGAATGGTAGGATGCGGGGATAATGGTGGGATGGTGGGGTGCGAGGATTCAGATTGTTTTATTTGTAACACAAGTAAATAGCCTACCGATAAGCATCAAGAAGGATGTCTTAGTGAAAGGAATATCGGCATTTATTTCAACCTCACGCACTCCACTTTAGTCGATTTTATAGCTAAATTTGACGTAGAAAAGCCAACATACTTTGCAACGCGAGTCTTTCGCCGGCGTCTGTTGTGGAGCCTGGATAATATTTAGCATCTGAGCGTGCGTCGGATCGTTGCATCATACAGGCTCAGTTGACATACCAGACCAAAATTCAACCCAGGACATTTTAGGGCAGACACACTTCTGGATCATAACAAGGCACACAGACGCTTAGTATCTACACTAGCTGAGCGCCATCTGACGCAAGACAGCATTGCTGGGCAGCTGGTGGCAGCTGACACCAGATAGTCGCTCTGACATGCTGAGGCCACGGAGATCAGTCTCCCAGCTGCTGACAGCGGCACGTTGAAGCCACGGCGGTCAGTCTCCCAGCTGGTGACAGTAGCATGCTAAAGCCACGGCGGTCGGTCTCCCAGCTGGTGACAGCGGCACGCTGAAGCCACGGCGGTCAGTCTCCCAGCTGGTGACAGCGGCACGCTGAAGCCACGGCGGTCGGTCTCCCAGCTGGTGACAGTAGCATGCTAAAGCCACGGCGGTCGGTCTCCCAGCTGCTGACAGCGGCACGCTGAGGCCACGCCGGTCAGTCTCCCAGCTGGCGACAGACGGCGGGGTATAGCCGGCCGGAACTGCTGCGGTCTCTCCTCTCAAGTGCAGCCGATCGCCGCGCCGATCCGTCTTCACTCGGAAGACAGGTGAACGTGAAGTGACGCCGCCGCCGTCGACGACACGATCGACAGGCAGCTGTCGTTCGGGCGTGCTGTGGCAACTTGCCCGTCTGCGAAGCGTGATTCAAGAGAGGCCTTGGTCTGCCTTTGCCCTGCTGTGGCTCGACGACGTTGAATGGCTCCGACTTGAATTGAGTGTCGGTACAAATGTTTGCCGGTATGCGAAGGTTTGTTGCATTTTCCAGCCACGCCTAGTACGGTTCTGAGGTAATTCTTGACACACACGGTGGATCGAGCATTCCTTTTCCGTGACCATTCTCTCTCCACCATGCAGGGAACACGTGTGATGATGCGGTACGCGGGTCCCTGGTAAGCCTCAGGCTTACCAGCACACTAAATCTCTGTCGACAGTTAACTCGCTTCTGGTGACTGGCATCGTCCCTGCCATATCATCATCGCTTGTGATGTCCTTGTCATGTCGTCGTCGCTGGTCAGTCCGCATTTCGTTGTGATTCTTGTCATGTCGTGTTGGTCATGTCCTTGTCATATCATCATCGCTTATTATGTCCTTGTCGTGTCGTCGTCGCTAGTGTTTAGTACAACGAAGAATGGCTCTTAAGTGCTCCTGGGTTGTAGACATTGCGTGAGACGAAATGTACGACCCTCAATATACCAGGAGGTGCTGAGTTTACATCAAAAGTAGCGTTAGGGATTATGCTATATTACTCAAAGTAATATACCATGAGTAATATAGCATAATCCCTAACGCTACTTTTGATGTAAACTCAGCACCTCCTGGTATATTGAGAGTCGTACATTTCGTCTCACGCAATGTCGTCGCTAGTCGTATTCTTGTCGTGTTTTCGTCCTTGCATGCCGTCGTCCATGCCATGTCCTTGCATGCCATCGTCCATGCCATGTCCTTGTCATGTCGTCGCTTGCCGAGTAATGATTGAAGAAAAACATACACAGATAGCTCCTGAACCAATTCCAACGTAATGCCATAGCATTAGTTTACTAGTTTTGCTAGCTTTGCAAGCGGAACACCTGATGGTAGAATGTATCATATACGTCAGTGCAGCAGAGCCCTGCAATTCATAAATTGAAGCGGTTCATCGGATAAGGAGTTCAGAACGCCAAAACCCCCGATGCCGAAACCTGATTCCATTGTATGGACATCAAATGACAGGATGTGAGTAGAACGGAAACGATTCTGATTAAATTTGTCGTCTGATGACAGTGCCACACAAGTTAGTAGAAATGCACAGACTTTAGTGACCATCGTCTCCTGTAGCAATGCTCAGACTTTCGGACAAATGGCGCTAAATAGATCAGATCACAGTTCCAGTGGCACAGTGCAGTGGTGCAGCACAGACGTGCCATGGATCAGGCAACCTTTTTGGAGGAAGATGGTTTGAAATTAACTGACCTGAATGCGCATTCAGTTCAATCGGTATTAAACTTGTTGCCTTACTAACCCAAACGCTAGTTGGTCTGTGGCATATTTACACAAAAGGTATCGATGATTAATAGCAACGGTTTACTCCGTGTCATTCAGGCTGTTAACAACAGATTCCGGTGTCCATCAGTTTCCTCTCGCAGAATGGTATCCGAGTTTGAGCCTGGCGCATATTAACGCCAAGTAGCGTCTCCTGCCGCCACTAATGACCCTTTATGCTGGCGACAGCAGAATCACACATGTATCCTCCCGTTACTAATAGCGCTTTATGCTGACGACACCAGAACTGCACAGGCTTCCTGTCATCACCAGGGGCAGTCCGCCCACTAAAGCACTTAAGGCAGTGCCTCACCTCAGTAGAGCTGAAAGATCTTTCTTGTGCTATTTTCGTACATAGCGATGTTCTTATCCATTGGAAAATCACAAAATTTACAAGTTGACATGAAACGTTCATTGCTGATTCGTAATTATCGTGCAAATTTAAGTTAAGATTTACATATCAAATTTGGAACAGCTCTATCATTAATCTGAAATATGTATGAGTGAGGCCAGCCTTAATCCAAATGTCACCATATTATGCGCTTTCGTTTCAAACGAAGCGTAGGGTATAAAAAAGAAGAAAGAAAAAAGCAGTCTTCGCAAGATGAACTAAAACGTTCCTGCGGAGTGCATTGCATATTCAGAGGAAATTGTTTGCAAGTTGAATTTCGGGCTACATCGGAACATGCTTCACACAAAAAGTTCCCATTGATTCATGAAATGGTGGTGGTGGTGGTGATGGTGGTGGTGATGATGGTGGTGATGGTGGTGGTGATGGTGGTGGTGATGGTGGTGGTGATGGTGGTGGCGGCGTTTGTGTGTGGTGCGTCCATGGTAAGCGAGTCAACGTGCCGCCTTCTGACGGCTGTTGGACACCCCTTGCTGACGTCACTGCATGGATAATTGAAACTATCGTATTAGGTCAATGGTCTGCGACGTCCCAGGAGGGCATATGTCAGGCGAGTTTTGCCGACATCGAAATATGGGTAATTAACCTTACTTAGTACTCCCAAGTGCCCAATGTTAGGTGTCGCAGGGTAATGTATGTGCAACTCAGCCAACTTGCCAAATAGGTCTTTGGCAATTTGGCTCCAGGCTTATTCGACGTCGTTGATCCAAATTGATTTCAGGTGATCCCTTTTTGTCTTACTCGGCACTCTGATATTAAATTGTATGGGCGCTAAATGACCAACCATGGTCGATGCGCCCTAAAACCACAATCACACATATTAAATTATAGGCTGAATTAGCCCTCCGCTTCAGTTCTAGGTAGCGGAGAATGGTAATGCGTAGTACAAGTACGACAATTTCCGAGCAACATGGATACCTCGCCTTTATCTGACCTTTGAGCTGTACGTTTGAATGCAACCAATCGCACATTGTTAGTATCTCTGGAAGCGGAAGATACTATGCCGAGCAATATATGCGCGGATCTCTCAGTTCCTCTAGACAAATGAGCGTTAATATACGTGAACAATTTTGATTTTTGAAATATCCGACATGAAACCTGACCTGGAAAGTCAACCAGGTTCAGAGCGTAAAACAATGTCCAGCGTCAATGGCTGGATTGCATCATTCAACTTTGCACTAGAATAGTTGTTTTGTAAACTCTGCTTCAAGATTTAATTTCTTCCATTGGAATTGGATCTGCTCTTTTTTACTTGCTGTAATCACAATATTCAATCAGATGTCCACACAAACTTTTTAACTGCACTTTTTATGCCCGCACTAGGGTCTGTTTACCTGGCTAGATACGCTGTGCCATACGACCTGCATGCCCCGGGATCAGACAAATTCCCGGCTCAATGTCAGCTTGATCCCAGATGCCACTCTGACCGTTTCTATGTGGTGTGCAATGGAACAGGTCAACCTGTGAGGAAGAAGGCACCGTGACAGCTGTAACACATGTGCTACTTCAATAATTGGACGTGCTGCATTTCAGTTACAGGTGTGAGCTATCATATATATTTGTCATACGTGCAATATATGGACAGATGCTACCTGCAAACGAGTTCAAATTCAGTAGGAGTGTGGCCAATGTCAGCCGAAGAGGATTCGTCTCCAGAGCGCTTCTGACAAATTTGAGGCACTCTCCGAAAATTGGTTCCTCTGCCGATTGTTGTCCATCTATCCCAACAGCCATACCAACAACTATCCCAACAACCATCCCAACAACTATCGCAGCAGTCAATACGCCGTGCCAAATTATCATAATAGATGACGCACGCCGATGAATAGCTCGTTCTTCCGCCAGAATCGAGAAGAACTTCCGCCAAAATTGGATCCATTGAGGTGTGCGCCGTCACAGTTGGCCAGCAATCCCAGATGAGATCGGGCCGCGACTTTCCTACCGCGGCGGTATAAAGTCCGAGCCTGTGCCTACAGCGGCGTAACACCTCAGCCGGTCCGCTTACCTGGCCGTCCAGCGTCCCCAACGACGCCGGTCAGGTTAATTGGACATTGAAAAAAATATTTGAAGAGTGCTAATAACGCTTAGATCGGTAAGCAGGAGACAATCTAATAGGACGTTAGAAGAAGATAAGTGACTTCAGCTCCTCACCATGATAGGGAAGTCCTCCGAGGACATTTCTTCATTTTCCATGGAAGACTGCTAAATTCGAAGATTTCCTCCTCTTTGTTTGCCTCCCCTTCCTAATAGAACTGACTACGTGGCTGCTCATTGTCCGTCTTTAGGGAATCTCATATCGGTTTTAAGTGCACCTTCTTAGACAAGGAACTCGACAACAGTGCCGCTGCCTGGCCAGCACCACCAGAAGCAGGGTAAACAGCCACAACCCTCCCTTCCCTCCCGCACACACCAAGCACTCCAACGTGCTACGCATCCAGACACTGTGTGAGCCAAAACCTCCTCCTCACCCCCGTCCCACCCACTGGCGATAACGCGCTGTTCTGCTGGCATGTGACAGGTGTGCGCTGTCGCGTTCCTGCTTCTTAGGTACGGTCAAGTCATCACGGTGATATCAGTAGCTCAAGTACAATGTAAAGCGGCAATGCGTGGGCTCTGGCTTGGATACCGTACTCTGTGTATTGTGCTGGATCTGGTATGGTATTGTCGATCCCCATGTAGCTCGATTAGATTGTTGTTTTAGTTGTTCAGCAGCATTCACCTGATGAGCCTACACAACAGAGGCGCGGAAACGACTGGGACCGATGGGAAATAATCCATGGCGGAAGCTTGCACGATCCCATCGGCCGAGAAATGGGCCCGACGACTTGACTCTCAATAATGTATTCCTATCGGTCGAGAAATGAAAGTTGTGGCACTTCCTTTGCTTGGCGTCGGCACATTTCCCGATGGCAAAATTGCCGACGAAAATATAACATAAATCACGCGGTGATTTCAGCCGGCCAATATCCAGCTGGACTCGATAACAACAGTCGTTCGGCCACATCGGAAGTCGTTTTCCGGCACGGCATGGCGTGCCGCCAGTCGGCGTTATGCTCCGCGGATCGGAACGTGACGCGGTGTGACGTACGTGACGCGATGTGACGTACGTGACGCGATGTGACGTACGTGACGCGATGTGACGACGTGACGACGTGAGCGTCGTGACGCGATGTGACGTACGTGACGCGATGTGACGTACGTGACGCGATGTGACGTACGTGACGCGATGTGACGTACGTGACGCGATGTGACGTACGTGACGCGATGTGACGTACGTGACGCGATGTGACGTACGTGACGCGATGTGACGTACGTGACGCGATGTGACGTACGTGACGCGATGTGACGTACATGATGCGGGTCGGTATGACATGTCGCGAGTCTCGGTATGGCATGTCGCGAGTCTCGGTATGACATGTCGCGAGCCTCGGTATGACATGTCGCGAGTCTCGGTATGACATGTCGCGAGTCTCGGTATGACATGTCGCGAGTCTCGGTATGACATGTTGCGAGTGTCGGTATGACATGTCGCGAGTCTCGGTTGGTTATTGGCTTTACGACACATCGACCGTTGAGTCATGCAGCGTAAAAGAAGTGGTGCTATGTTGGATCCCGAGTCACGTGGGCATCCCAGGAAATGACCTTGCTGATGCTGCTGCAAAACGCGCGACGCAAGCTCCATGTTCACGAACTCTACCACTCCCTGCCCGTGACCACTTTCGAACCATTTCTGACTTTATGCTCACAAAGTGGCAAGGCTCGTGGAACGCAATACCCGACAACAAGTTGAAGGCGATCAAGAATCTCCTCGGAAAATGGAGTTCGTGCTCGCGTAGGATCAGGCGAGATGAGGTGGCACTATGTCGCTTGAGAATTGGACATACATATGCCACTCACTCTTACTTGCTAACTGGTGATGACGTGCCACGTTCCCCCAGATGTCACGCCCGCCTATCTGTGCGGCATGTCTTGCTGTCCTGTCCCGGCTACGAGGAGGAGCGTAAACGTCACTTTGGGCGTACTCAGTCTTCGTCACTCAGCGAGGTTTTAGGCAACGACTCGGATATCGTTCGATCAGGGCGACTATTTGACTACCTCGCTGAAATACCATTTTCAGTAATATATGCACCAAGTTGAAAATGTTGAATGTTGTTGTTGTTTTTTTTTTTTTTTTTTTTTTAAAGATGTACGATTCGTTGTGTCGACTATTATTATGCAAGCTTAACTAGCTAGGATGTGTGATATATCGACGTGTAAGTAAGCTGTGTTATGGGCGCTACATGACCAATGCAGTCGATGCGCCCTAAAGCCCTAATAACTAACGAGTCATGCAGCGTCGCCAATCTCTCACGCCGATTGGTCGCGGGCGAAGAGTAGCGACAGATGAGACTCGAACCCACAACCTTTCGATTGTGAGACGAGCAACTTGCCCCTAGACTACTCGCCCCCGCGCGAGTCTCGGTATGACATGTCGCAGGTCTCGGTATGACATGTCGCAGGTCTCGGTTTGACATGTCGCAGGTCTCGGTATGACATGTCGCAGGTCTCGGTATGACATGTCGCAGGTCTCGGTATGACATGGCGCGGGTCTCGGTATGACATGTCGCGGGTCTCGGTATGACATGCCGCGGGTCCCGGTATGACATGTCGCGGGTCTCGGTATGACATGCCGCGAGTCTCGGTATGACATGTCGCGGGTCTCGGTATGACATGCCGCGGGTCTCGATATGACATGTCGCAGGTCTCGGTATGACATGCCGCGGGTCTCGGTATGACATGCCGCGGGTCTCGGCATGACATGCCGCGGGTCTCGGCATGACATGTCGCGAGTCGGTATGACAAGCCGCGGGTCCAGAAGACTTCCTGCGGGCCAGTTGGTGTGGCGAGGAGGCTACACCAGCGCAGCTTCCACACGCGGCGGATTTTCCCCACGGACACCGCCGAAAGCCATTGGCTCCGGTTCGCGCTCCACGTCAGGTGGACGCTTCGACACAGGACAGTCCACCAGTGTTGGCGTCTGTACGGCTCCCTCCAGTCAGGTGGACGCTCCGACACAGGGTAGTCCACCAGTGTCGGCGGCTGTACGGCTCCCTCCCGTCAGGTGGACGCTCCGACACAGGGCAGTCCACCAGTGTCGGCGGCTGTACGGCTCCCTCCCGTCAGGTGGACGCTCCGACACAGGACAGTCCACCAGTGTTGGCGTCTGTACGGCTCCCTCCCGTCAGGTGGACGCTCCGACACAGGACAGTCCACCAGTGTTGGCGTCTTACGCTCCCCCCGTCAGGTGGACGTCCGACACAGGGCAGTCCACCAGTGTCGGCGGCTGTACGGCTCCCTCCCGTCAGGTGGACGCTCCGACACAGGTACAGTGTGGCGGCTGTACGGCTCCCTCCCGTCAGGTGGACGCTCCGACACAGGACAGTCCACCAGTGTTGGCGTCTGTACGGCTCCCTCCAGTCAGGTGGACGCTCCGACACAGGGTAGTCCACCAGTGTCGGCGGCTGTACGGCTCCCTCCCGTCAGGTGGACGCTCCGACACAGGGCAGTCCACCAGTGTCGGCGGCTGTACGGCTCCCTCCCGTCAGGTGGACGCTCCGACACAGGACAGTCCACCAGTGTCGGCGGCTGTACGGCTCCCTCCCGTCAGGTGGACGCTCCGACACAGGGCAGTCCACCAGTGTCGGCGGCTGTACGGCTCCCTCCAGTCAGGTGGACGCTCCGACACAGGACAGTCCACCAGTGTCGGCGGCTGTACGGCTCCCTCCAGTCAGGTGGACGCTCCGACACAGGACAGTCCACCAGTGTCGGCGGCTGTACGGCTCCCTCCCGTCAGGTGGACGCTCCGACACAGGACAGTCCACCAGTGTCGGCGGCTGTACGGCTCCCTCCCGTCAGGTGGACGCTCCGACACAGGACAGTCCACCAGTGTCGGCGTCTGTACGGCTCCCTCCCGTCAGGTGGACGCTCCGACACAGGACAGTCCACCAGTGGCGGCGTCTGTTCGGCCCCGGCAGTAAATCTGTCTACCAGCCGGTGCTTCAAAGTTTGTTGAAAGTTTCAAAGTTCCAAACATTCAAGGTTTAAAGTCAACGAATTATCCGAATCGAGTAAATGTGGCTTGTGCGGAGCAATGTCCAGCGAACCATCAATTACCTGTTCTCAAAAGCTACAATACTTCATATTGTAATCTGTGATGGGCGGATGCTTTTTCACGTGTGGGAAGATTGTATTACTTCCTACATCTAACAACAACACGAATAAACCAACGGAACTATCGAATGTGTTCTGCCACCAACTGCTTCAACTATGTATCCTCGAGTAGCCATTAGTAAAGCATGGCCACCGTGGCCGTCAGCCAGCCGGTGTAGAGTAGTCGGCAGCTAGCTGCCGGCCGGCTCCGGGTCGAGTCGCCCACTGCTCAATCCCGCGGGCTGACGAGCCACGGTGACGAGCCGCTGACGAGCCGCTGACGAGCCGCTGACGAGCCGCTGACGAGCCGCTGACGAGCTGCTGACGAGCCGCTGACGAGCCGCCGACGAGCCGCCGACGAGCCGCCGGCGAGCCACCGACGAGCCACCGACGAGCCGCTGACGAGCCGCTGACGGCCGCTTACGAGCGCCCGGGGCGCCACCGTCGTCAGTAGCCGGACGCAGTGTCTCGGAGCGGGCCGGCGTTCGGGTTCGCCGCCCGCTCTCTGCCGTCGAGATCGGCTGCGCGGTGATGCCGGCGAGTCCTCCGAGTCCTCCGAGTCCTCCGTCGCGGTGCCGCCGCTCCCGGCCGGAACGAGCGGCGCCCCTCCCGTCCTCTCTGCGTCGGCACGCTGACAGATACCCACCCTCACGTGACGGACGGACGGGATGAAGAGACGCCTCCATTACCCATATTGTATCGGCGGCATTGGCGCCATTAGCGCGGCCGACGGGCCGTCGGCCGCCGTTGGAAGGAGGGAGGAGCCGGGGCGGAAGAGATCAGCCCTCCGCTGCGAGCCGGGTCGCGCCTCCGGTCGGATCACGGCGGCGCACAGCGGGCGGCGCTCCGCGAGCTGGGATCGCCGCCGCCACCCATACATACGCCGCACAGAACAGACAGATCAGCCGTGTCGGCGGCGCCGGTCCGTCTCGCCGACACCTCGCTCCGGCGGCGAGATGCCGCCGTGGAAGTCGGATACAACGGTGTCCTGTTGTCGGCAGCGGGCTGCTGCCCACAGGATGACTTCCCAAACTGGCCGCCGTCGTGACGTCACTGAACAAGCTGATCGAGACGGCCACGGCCAAGTGCGTACCGGCGCACACTGTGCTAACTCGAGGGAAAACTGGCCATAAATCATAGCGGACAAAGTATGCTAGTTACCGGGGCGATTTTGGTCTTAGTCGAAAGAGCTTAAAATTTGAATCCTATGGGGAAGATGTATTGTCTTAAATATTGCCTAACCCAGGAATGAAAAAAAATTGTCGAGAAATGCATTTATGGCAAGTTTTTTCTTTGAGATAGCACACTGTGCGGCGGTAGGCGAGTTGTCCCAGCCAGCAAATGGACACCGACAGGAGTTGCTAGGGGACGGGGGTGGCTACCGTCCTGCTGCGCTGTGTCGCCTCACGGCTCAGTTTGTGGGTGGCTGCCACTTGACGCGACTTCGGCAGCACGTCCACGAGCCTGTGCGAGGCACCAATTTTTCAGATCCGGCTGTGTTCGCTGGAATTCATGTGAGCACCATTGTCGCAACTGATCTCTTATCCCATGACATGACATAATATGGCATGACACGACATGGCATGCCATGACGTGGCATGACATGGCATGACGCGGCATGCCATGGCATGACATGGCATGACATGACGTGGCATGATACTGCATGGCATGGCATGGCATGACGTGGCATGATACTGCATAGCATGGCATGGCATGACGTGGCATGATATTGCATGACATGACGTGACACGCAGCTGACGTGTGACGTCAGAACTGCAAGTGAACACCGTCACTGGTCAGTCGAACCTCGGCCGTCAAATACAGGCTCGCCGGTGGTGACATTAAGGCGCCGTGAAATTAACCCCGGTGGTGACGTCAAACCCGTAACTACCCCCCCCCGGGGGACCTCGAAAGATATCCGGTCAGCATCGGCAGAAAAATACTAGGCTCACCCCGCACTGAAGAGAAATCTGATGAAAGAAGACGAATTGTGATCGAGTGCAATACACAGAAAATTGTAAGACACGGAGAGTGCAGATTAAGTATGCAATTAAAGTATATGCAGGGTTTCGGAAAGTTTTAAGTTATCAGAAATTTAAGCGCAAACCCGAAACTCTTGTGAACGTTTCCAAAGTGTGTAAAAGGGAAAAACGCGCAGCGTCACCTCGCATGAATCGTGGCCATAGTATTGTTCACGACCTTGATAAGGTCGATAGGATACGGTCTCGATAAACCTTGATAGTCCAACCACTCGTTCGCCGAGATGTTCACAGATCCAGGTGAAATAGCGCCACCATCTACCTGCCACCGAATATCCGCTGGGAAATCTAGCTTCCTTAGACGTATCGAGCGGACTTGTCCGGTCAATGGTGTTCAGCATAAGCAGGCATGACAAGTGCGGACCATGCAATATTTGTGCACGTGTTTTTTTTGTCGTGGATGTGTCGGAAAGTTGACTGCTTGCTGCCAAACCGCGCCAGCGGTCATTGCAACAGGGCATGTTGGCAGAGACGTGAACGCGGATGAACATCGCTCCGATCTTCAAAAAAGTATCAAAAACTATTCCGTCTGACTATCGATGATTCACACATTGGAACTGTCGAGATTATTACCTATCGATGATGATGCTTGGCATGAGTAAGATATTCGAATGAGCTGTCCACACTCCGTGTTTAGCCATCCTCCGCCAGCTTTATCTAACCAGCAGCATGTCATGTCGGGAAGGTCGTGTATCTCAAAACTTGATGCCATGCTGCAGCTGGCCCAGGGCAGTGCGTCTGCTGGTTTTGAGACGATGGCGATTTATGCAGACAGTTCAGCTTCACAGAGTATGGGCCACCAGCTATGAATTCACAGCTAAAACTTACATAAAATTGCGCGAATCACGTCGGTCTGGACAGGAGTAGCGAGTGGTTGTGAAGAAGCGATGGCCAGCGTGGAGTGTGGATTTAGGTCCCGTCGGAAGGTGGTTGGCTCTCGCCGCTGCTTTTATGAGTGTTTTGTCAGTGGCTTTCCAGCCTCAATGCACATGATATGTTTGACGTTTCACGATGACGTAAAATCTTGGTGTCGACGTTCAAACCGACGCAGACATGCTACAGGAAGAGCTAGAACCAGAGCCAGAGTCAGAGCCAGAGCCAGAGCCAGAGCCAGAGCCAGAGCGAGAGAGCGAGAGAGCGAGAGAGCGAGAAAGAGGGAGAGAGAGAGAGAGAGAAAGAGGGAGAGAGAGAGAAAGAAAGAAAGAAAGAAAGAAAGAAAGAAAGAAAGAAAGAAAGAAAGAAAGAAAGAGAGAGAGAGAGAGAGAGAGAGAGAGAGAGAGAGAGAGAGAGAGAGAGAGAGAGAGAGGAGAGATGGAGATAGTGCTGTAGAGTGAGAGCTGGAGAGCGGGAATAGCGAAGGCTGGGCACACTGCGCCAAGGAACGTGACACCAAACCCATCCAAATGGAAAATATTTGGCGCAAACGCATTCAAAAGTAAAACATGGGTCGTGACAACAAAGCCATCCAAATGTAAAATATGGAACGCGATACCAAACCCATCCAAATGGAAAACATCGGTTTTGACACTAAAACTTTGGAAATGCAAAATATTGCCATTTATGCTGCGATGAAACCCAATAGTTTGGGCACATACCATAGGTGACATAGATAGCAATCGAAAGGATCTGCACTATGCTGGCTATTGGTTTTACGACAACGACCGCGGAGTCATGTAGCGTCGCCAATCTCTCACGCCGATTGATCGCGGGCGAAGAGTAGCGACGGGTGAGACTGGAACCCACAACCTTTCGACTGTGAGACGAGCAACTTACCCCTAGACTACTCGTCCCCAATCTGCACCATGCGTGATTTGGTGTATTTTTATATCACAAACTTACCGTTGGAGCTCGTGTGGACATGACCGTGTCTGAGGGAAGCAGGCGTTTTAACTTGTTCATCACGTGATTTCAAACAGGGAAAAAACGAATAATCGATGTTTGAGTGCAACGACAAGGCTATAGTGGGTACATCTAGCATTGCATGAATATGATAGCAAAGTATTCGTGCTTAGGTGCACATTGAAGTAGTGGCTTTTCACTCAGCCACGTCATGCAAGTGCATGAATGTCGACAATAAACGACGGCTGAAAAATGATTAAACGACAAACGCGCCTGAGTACATCACTAGTAGAACTACCTGACCAACAACATGCACTGCTTGGTCTCATACAGAGCCGACATTCCAGCAGCGACTTCAGCGGCAGCTCGAGACGGCCGCCGGCATCTGGTTCCAAGAGGCAGCCGCTCGGAACCGAGCACTCCGCTGCGTGCAGGTCGGCCGGCAGCCCAAGGGCGCCGGTCGATCGAGTCACGCGCGGCGGGAACCTCCCGCTCGGCCGGGACCGAGCACGCACAGCCGCGGGGCCAGAGCCGCCGACTGGCGCTTTAATTACTTCGGCTACGTCCCGCTTCTTCACCGCGAGCTACATTATGTATCGCCCTCCGATGACTCAAAAGCCGAACCGATATGTTCTCAGCGACATTGTGCATGACGCCGTCCCAGCTACATTGTGCAAATGTACGCTCAATTTGAAGATGTGGTCGTGTGATAAGAGGAGTGGCTGACTGAATAAACATGAAGAGTTTCAGGAGATTCTGACATGTTTGCTTTCTATGTAGTAAACTCGGCGGCGGTCCGGTACCAACTGTTTTATTGAGCACTCGGGTCACGGGACAACGAATAGGTCAACATGCCCCGCGGCGGCGAACCGCGCGCAGAGGCGGCGCCAAGTACTGAGTGATGTCACATCGAACGTGGGTCAACACACATCACACTTCCACACCGAATACGTACTTCAAAAGCAGAGAGAGAGAAAAAAAAAACATAGGAAAATTACGTATTTCGCCATGTGAGCAACTACTAACGTCAAAATTTACTTTACACGTGCAGCATCACATTACGAATACATTAACATATCGGGCTACTTCAGCGTTTGTCTGACACGCAAATCATAAGTCCGTGGGGAACCCGGAGCACTGAGTTGTGCCCGAGTCCTCGGGGTACAAACTTCAACTAGCACAGTTGTTGACGACACTACCTGCACGAACGGCACAAACAACGGCACAGAAGCCACTGCCGACGGTAGTGGTGAGCTCGGTGCGCTACCAGAGGCGATACACGTCGGCCGCGGTCTCACCTGATCCAGATGCCTCTGAATCACTCTGCCATCTTGCAGACGCACAGTTATCGTAAGTCCCGATTTGGCAGTCACGTGACCTGCCAACCAACGTCTCCCTTCCCCACCACGGATACGATCAACAGCCGACACATACACCGGCTGTCCCACCCCAATCGACCGGTCTTGGGTGCCCCTGTCACGTACAATTTTTTGTTTTTCCTGCCGGATTCTCACTTTTCTTTCCAAATCGGGTTTCACCACGTCGAGTGGGATGCACATGGGACGACCCGAAAACAACTCAGCTGGGGAGACACTGGTTGTGGAGTGAGGTGTAGCCCGGTAACGGAATAGGAACCGTGACACCTTTGTCTGAGGACTCCCTGACGTTTGCTTCCGGTAAGATGATTTAAAAGTCTGAGCACTTCGCTTTCTCAATCCGTTGTTCTTGGGCGACAAGGATGGGGAAGTCACGTGGGTTATGCCATTCTTACGGAAAAAAGTCTTAAATCCACCTGACATGAAACACTGGGCACCATCAGATACCAAGAATGTTGGTACTCCCCATGATGCAAAGGACGCTCTCAGATGCTCCATTGTCCCTAGTGAAGTTACTGTGCGAGAAGGATATATATCCATCCACTTCAAATGGGCACCCGTAATGACCAGAAACATCCACCCATCGATAGGCCCACAATAGTCTACATGAACTCGCTGCCACGCTTTCGCAAGCCAGACCCAAGGGTGAATGGGCACTTCAGGTGCACTGGCTCTATGTTCCTGACACACGTCAGAGTTTCGTTACTTTCGAGATGTCGTCATGCAACTTTGGCCACCAAACATACATTCTAGCGAACGATTTCGTGCGTGACTCCCCACAGTGGCCATCGTGTAGTAGCCTGAAAATTTGCGAACGGCCCTGGGGCAGAATTACAACACGGGAGCCCTAAAGCAGACAGCCATCCTGTACACTCAGTTCAGATATCAGAGTTTTGCATGGAGCGAACTCGGCCCCCAACAAAACCGATGTCGGCCAACCCTCCCGGACATACTTAGTCACTTGCGACAACACCGGGTCTCTCGCAGTCCACAGGCTAATCTGATCAGCTGTTACAGGAGTTGAATCCAAGAACTCCATCAAGTGGATTGTCTCAGCAGGCGGAGGGAGACGGCACAGTCAACAGTGTGCCGCAGCGGAAGCCGGCTCAGAGCATCGCAGTGTGCCTGCTTTGCAGCCGGCGCATACTCGAGCCTGTAATCATACGCGCTCAGCATGAGCGCCCAATGGACCACGCGCGGCGATGCCATCAGAGGTATAGGCTTATTCTCACCGATGAGGCCCAAAAGCGGCTTATGATCAGTACGGATAGTGAAAGTTTGGCCAGCTAAATAATAATGGAAGTGTTTCACTCCAGTCAGGACCGCTAGACCCTCTATATCCGTCTGGGAGTATCGATGCTCCGTGCCATTCAGAGACCGAGAGTAATAAGCCACAGGCTGCTCCCCATGCTGGAATCGCTGGCTTAAGACAACCTATTCCGACATGACTCACATCACATGCCAAGACTACAGGTCGATTCGGATCAAAATGCGCCAGGACAGGTGGGCTTTTCAGCAGGTACTTCGCTTCGCAGAAAACCTGATGCTCAGCCTGAGTCCATTTCCAGGCTTGTCCCCGTTTCAGCAGGGTATACAGAGGTGCCAATGTTGTAGACAGCCCTGACAGGAACTTGAAGTAGAAGTTGATCAAGCCAGACCATCTCCTCAGCTCTGCCACGTTGGAGGGAGTGGGCGCGCCCACAATGACCCCTACCTTCTCAACAGTCGCCTCTATCCCGCTGCCGCTGACTTTATGACCCAAATAGGCCACACTCAACAGCAAATTTGCACTTCTGTTTGTTGACACGCAAGCCCGCCCCCTTTAGCTTGCGCAACACTTAACGCAGAGCTTGCAGATGAGACTCTGCTGAGTCACCCGCAACAACAATGTCATCTTGAAACATACACACACCCGGAATACCGGCCAGGAAGGTATCCATTGTACGCTGGAAGAGACTCGGTGCAGAGGAATACCCGAAACCAAGCCGGATGGGGCGAAGGAGGCCCATATGTGTATTTACAGTCAAGTACTCTTGGGACTCATCCTCTACCACGAGTTGATTGTACGCAGACTTCAGGTCTATTCTTGAGAAGAAAAAAAACCTTACTGCCCACCAACTTCGATGTCAATTCCTCGACTGTCAATTCCTCGACTGCCTCGGGGATACTGCTCAACAGGTGCAGCCCTGTTTACTGTGAGGCGATAGTCGCTACAGATCCTTAAAGTTCTGTCTGCCCGGGGGACCACAACCAACGGCGCTGCCCACCTGGAGTGTGTGACAGGCTCCCAAAGACCCACCTTAATCTGCTAATCCAACTGCTCGTCGACTTGTTCTCTATAAGTCAGGGGAACTTGCCGAACCTTAAAGAACCTCTGCTGAACATCTGGATCCACTGAAATCCTGACCGGTTCTTCGTTGTAACGGCCCAGGCCATCCTCAAACACTTCAGCAAACTCCCTTAGTTTCTCTCGGGCCTAAATGTGCTCGCACCCACAACGCTCAAAAAGATAGCGGGGCGTTTCTCCACTTGATCATCATTGATACCATTCGCGACGAAAGACTGTTCGATGCGTCGGCTATACATACCAAATATCTCCACTGACACATCAAACTCCGGCGCTTTGCCAATAAACGCCATCACTCGTTTTCACCGTACACAAAGAAAACTGAAACTGGCACACCAAACCTCAGAGACCCGGTCAGTTCACTTACTGGTCGCCATGCAATAAACTCGCCGGTGGTCTGGTACCAACTGGTTTATTGAGCACTCGGGTCACGGGACAGCGAATAGGTCAGCATGCCCCGCGGCGGCGGACCGCGTGCAGAGGTGGCGCCAGGTACTGAGTGGTGTCACATCGAATGTGGCTCAACACACATCATCACAAAGAGTTTCAAGAGATTCTGACATACCTGCTTTCTATGATTCGTTTTAAGACACGTGTTAGGTGAATTGTTTTATGATATGTTTTACATAACGTTGATTTATGCTATGTTTTGTATGACTTGCTGACTGTGAAAAGCTTCGCAGGACTACACAGATCTTGCCCAGTATTTTTCAAGGAACTTTGTGAACTGGAGGGTTGCAGCATAATGACTATTTTCTCGGGACATCCAAAGCAACAAAACTGACTCACCATCGCTTCCCGAGTGCGTCTCCCTGATGGCCACCTCTCAGGTGTCGCGAACAACAGCTACATTTCATGCACCAAGCGCCATGTTTAACACGGCAAAGGCTGGAATGATTTGCAGACTACGCAACATGTATCTGGAGATGAATAAGGAAGCAGATATGTGGCATTTGGTTAATTTACGTTAAAAAATGTGTTATTCTTCACGCCCTTGTTCAATCATAATCGTGCTTGATGCGTGTCTGATTTTTTATGTTATGCTTCATGACAACAATACTTTGCGTTTTTTTATCCTGGAAGCATAAAATGATTCTTATTTGTTTCTCGTAACGTCTCATTTTATACTGTGCTTTCCTGGTGTGTAGCTGTGTGGGTGGCCCTTCGCAATATTATTATGATCCTTAGGTGTCATTTTGTCATTTTGCAATTCACCTGTTTCATCGAGGCGACTTCGCATTTGAATGCATGCACATCCGTTGATGATCCGACAATAAACGAAGCTGCGCTCAAATAAGCAGACGAAAAGCATGACAAACAGACATAAGATGCAAGTGGAATACGAGCATGCATGATGGCCATCCTTCCCACGTATTTGCGGACTGAATGGCACACAGAGCAAATGTCATTGCGACCCGACCAGCAGCTACTTCTGGTACAGGACGACGTCGGTCGGAAGAAAGAGCGACTGCCGCAAGAGAAAAAGAAAGGAGGGAAGAGCGACTGCCGCCCTGGCGGAGGACTGCACACCGCGCTGCCGAGACGAGAACACGGCTAGACAATGACACAAATCGCCACGCACTGGCGCCGTCCGTCTACGACGACCCTGGCACGGTACACAAGCCACCGTGGCGATAATCGGCCGTCGTGTCGGCGCCGACGACACGCCTCGGTGGAGACTCGTACGGCGCGCGGCGAACGTCGCGCCACCGGCCCGGCCGGCAGCCGCGCTAATCGATAGAGGACGCTCCTGTGTTTATCGACGCGAGCAAGCAGGTCATGGAGGTCGTGACGGTCAGTGGCCAGACGGCAGGTGTCTGGTGCGTCGGTCGTCAGCCGACACGGACCCAGGCGTCTCGAGGTGGCGGCCAGACCGGCAGAGTAACCAGAGACGAGCACGATGCATGGGTGGTGCCGCCCGTGATAATAGAGGCGACGCGCACGTGCCGCACTAATGAAGCCTGTCTGGCTGCTAGACGGTGTTGTGTCCTGTGCGGATGATGGGGTGATGTGTATATACTACACTGATGAAGCCTGTGTGGCTGCTAGACGGTGTTGTGTCCTGTGCGGATGATGGGGGTGATTTGTATATACTACACTGATGAAGCCTGTGTGGCTGCTAGACGGTGTTGTGTCCTGTGCGGATGATGGGGGTGATGTGTATATACTACACTGATGAAGCCTGTGTGGCTGCTGGACGGTGTTGTGTCCTGTGCGGATGATGGGGTGATGTGTATATACTACACTGATGAAGCCTGTCTGGCTGCTGGACGGTGTTGTGTCCTGTGCGGATGATGGGGTGATGTGTATATACTACACTGATGAAGCCTGTGTGGCTGCTGGACGGTGTTGTGTCCTGTGTGGATGATGGGGTGATGTGTATATACTACACTGATGAAGCCTGTGTGGCTGCTGGACGGTGATGTGTATATACTACACTGATGAAGCCTGTGTGGCTGCTGGACGGTGATGTTTCCTGTGCGGATGATGGGGTGATGTGTATATACTACACTGATGAAGCCTGTGTGGCTGCTGGACGGTGATGTTTCCTGTGCGGATGATGGGGTGATGTGTACATACTACACTGATGAAGCCTGTGTGGCTGCTGGACGGTGATGTGTATATACTACACTGATGAAGCCTGTGTGGCTGCTGGACGGTGATGTTTCCTGTGCGGATGATGGGGTGATGTGTATATACTACACTGATGAAGCCTGTGTGGCTGCTGGACGGTGATGTTTCCTGTGCGGATGATGGGGTGATGTGTACATACTACACTGATGAAGCCTGTGTGGCTGCTGGACGGTGTTGTGTCCTGTGCGGATGATGGGGTGATGTGTATATACTACACCAATGAAGCCTGCGTGGCTGCTGGGCTGTAACTTGGCTTCTGTGGATAGCGGACAAGTGGCCTGTATCAGCCCCTGGATGCACCCTCTGTGTGGCTGCTGGGCTGTAACTTGGCCTCTGTGGATAGTGGACAAGTGGCCTGCGTCGGCCCCTGGATGCACCCTCTGTGTGGCTGCTGGCCGGCGGCAGGCCCGGATGTCGGCCCCTGGATGCACCCTCTGTGTGGCTGCTGGCCGGCGGCAGGCCCGGATGTCGGCCCCTGGATGCACCCTCTGTGTGGCTGCTGGCCGGCGGCAGGCCCGGATGTCGGCCCCTGGATGCACCCTCTGTGTGGCTGCTGGCCTGCGGCAGGCCGGATGTCGGCCTCAGCAGGTCGCATGACCGCTCTTCATGCATCAAATGGTGCCTACGGTTGTCCAGGTGCAAACTTTTCCCATCAGAGTGGGAAAAGTTATTCCGTGAACACTCGTGAAGCAACTATCCGGCAACAGGTGCAGCTACCAAGCCCGTGCCAACAAAGCATGATGAAGCGCAAACTAACTGCTGTCCAACTAGTTAGCATCACAACAGAACGGAAGCCATCCTCTCGAGTTCACCTGCAGAAGCCTTTGTGTGCATACTAATGATCATCGATGCATCAGCCAGATTGAATTCAGTTGAAGAGGAGTAATTGCAAAGTCTGGAACTGCATGAGTTCGCCACCTGGAATTACATTCTGTCCGTATCCGTGTCCACGTTGGTGTCAACGCGCTGAAGTTGAAAATTCGAAGAAGCTGAAATGAAATATATTCTTACCATGAACTGGCAGCATCAGAACCATAGTACAAACTAACTGCTATAATAGGAACCATGGCAGTTTCTGTGTAAGCAACCGACAATGAAAGGGAATGGAAATAAACTGCAAGGAGGCTTATAACTGAACGAAACATGCTAACAAAATAGAAGCTGCACAACGCGATAGCATTTATCCGTGCAGTAATTGTGCACACAAGGCCGGTTTGATTGTTGTATTTTACTAATTAGATTCCTATAAATATTACAATATAATATAGAGCTGCGTTGGCTGATCCACCAAAGCATAAGAAGCAATCCAGGTGTCACGAAATTTCCCCAAATCCCCTGGACTGGCACAGCATTCAATGCATATTCATTTGAGGTATCAGCGATGACGTATGTAGCGATGAGTAGCGAAATGGTGCAGAACTGCAGCTTTCAAACAGGTGTCTCCCTGTTGTATACATATTCTCTAATTGTGCTCCTCCGTTGACCCCTTTCACGTCTAAGTTTCCCTGGCTGCACCCTGTAACATTGTTAGATCTGCATCTCCATTGTCCTGTTTCACTTCTACGTTTCTTTGTTTGCACCCTGCAACATTGTTAGATCTGTATCTCCGTTGTCTTGCTTCACGTCTACGTTTCCCTGACTGCATCCCGTAACACTGTCCAATCGGGTGTCCCATGCTCACTTTTTCCCAACAGAACGCTTTACAATTTGCAGAAATCATGTGAGGAACCATAACCTTTTCCATGATTCTCCTGGATCGGCCTTTGATTCCATATATGGATGGAATACACACTGAATATAATACAGCGATGACAAACATGCGAACGATTGCATTCTTCTGGAGGCACTTAACAACACGGATCGTACCGGATACAGAACCAAAATCGCTTAGCAATAGCACCGATGATGCTCGAGTAAAACACGGATTTCAACATTCAATCATTTGGCTTGTGAAGCGTCCAGCTGACAAAGGAGGGGCGTTCAAATCCCCGGCATGCAGACCGAGTAGTGCTTTTTATGCACGATGCTCTTGAACATAATCATAACATGATCTGCAAGAGCCGAAGAAGCCTTGAAGAAGTTGCCCACATAATTGGAAACCAATTTCACTGGAACATTCGAACCGTCACGATCTTCTTCCACTCGTGGGAAAACCTGGTCTGAGCCCTCCGACATTTGCGATATTCTCCCGTTATTAGCGCGCTATTACCCAGCGGAAGTAGAGGCCCTCGCGGCCTGAATATGAAAAACATGCTTAAATAAAATATGATCCACTGGCTCGAGCTGACGTGCTGCAGCAGTTGCTCCAGGATCAGTGGGAAGGCTAGGAGTCAACGCGTCTACATCGTAAATGCATCATTTTGCAAGCTTCGCTTCACAAGCACGTTCCGTTATCCTCCACCCGCAAACGTGACCGTCATAAAGTTGGAATAGAGTGCCTGGTTAACGTTTGCATTAACTGATCTTCGACAGAGAAACTCTTCGGCCTGGTTTCGAAGAGCACAAGCCGCACTGCAATAGCAACGGTGCCAATAGACGATGTATGTGCCAAACAACTCACGGGGTCCAGCTTAGCAAACATAGCCTGATGATGAGCTATCCCTCGGTAGTTCGCTGTTCCATCGTGTGCATGCCGGGACGCACAGGTCGACCTTGCGAGCGCGGGCAAACGCACAGATCGACCTTGCGAGCTCGGGCAAACGCACAGATCGACCTTGCGAGCGCGGGCAAAAGGCGTGTGATTTAATGATACAACAGGAGTCATGGCGCACGCACAGTCAGCAGTGGGGGCGCTGGCGAAGGCCACCGCCGGTGCGGTGGCCAGATCGCTGCCGGCTCCTCGGGGGGCGTGTCCGTGCTGAAGCGCAAGGTCTGCCTGGCGACGGACCTCGCGTGGCGGGCCCGGTGTTCCAGCGGTCCCTGGACGGCAGCAAATCTACCGAGCCGGTCTGACGCCGGTCTGACGCCGGAACGAGCCGCACATCCGTCACGAGGCACGGCACTCGCGGGACTCGGCCGGGAAGTGGCTGGGCGGCGGCCGGTCAGTCGCAGGCCGTCGTCGCCACACAGGCGCTCAGACAGGGCTGCACGAGCCGGCACCGGTCGTCCGCCGGAACACTGACGCGCCGGCTGGTCAAGTGCGGTGCGGCGCAGAGCTTGCACACGCCAAACACTCTGGATTCCTCGCCGGCTGTCACTCGTCGGTCGGAACAAGGAGAATAACTGATCGCTCTTCGCTCTCCGATCCCATTTCGGCACTTTCGACGGTGCAGGTGGGACAGGGCAGGGGTCAGCATCCAAGCGTGGGTCATTCGCTCCTGTCTGCGCTCTGTGATGCCTATTTGATGGTGGTGGTGCATAAGTAATCATCTGCCACCACCAGTACCGTATGTCGCACGTCACCAGCATATTGGGCAGACTGTGATATTTGAATGTAAAGCCAGACACAAACATGCTTTGACATATCCCTCACTTTCGACTCCATCGAGTGGAATTCCAATGGAACTAGCCGAACTCTCCGCCAGTGCAATGTCGTGCTTCTATACTGTTAGGCAGCGGGAAAATTGCAGCCGCATGCCGCGTGTCGACGAGAAAACTCCATCAACAATGATTTATAAAGGGTTGCTTCCAAAAGTGTAATTGTACATGGAAAACGAATGTTGAAATAATTAAGACATGATACCTGGTTAGACTGAGCATTGCCACGGCGCTTGCAAGAGAAGATATATATATATATATATATATATATATATATATATATATATATAAATATATTATATATATATTATACATATATATGCATATATATATATATATATATATATATATATATATATATATATATATATATATATATATATATATATATATATATATGCAGTTACATGCTGAGTACTAACATGACCATGTTGTTACCACCTAAATTAACCCTCCCAGGTCTTCCCGGTCAGACTCTCACCTTGTCTTGGGGGACATTATACAAGCCCCCCTCTTAACACCAAACTAAGCGTGGGACAAAACCGAAAGAGATGTCATCTGAAAGCGCCCCAAGTGTAGGACCCGAAAACTGTATTAAAAATTGTATCCCCTCAAAAAGTGACGAAGCCAAATTGACCAAGTCCCAAAATGCTTCTCGTCAAAAATCTAAAATATAGAAATTTACAAACATCTGAGTTTCGACTTTACAATTATTTACTTCCCGTGGGTAAGGTATCCCTAGACACGTTGTTGAAGTAAAAATAGCCTCACAAAAGTGCTTATTTTGGCCAGAATATTCTATTTAACCATAATGGGCAAATGGGAAAGCAAGACTGGAATTAAAAACGCAAAAAATCCCACATTCCATTTGTGTGTTTGTATTGCCCTGAAGATGAGCAAACGCTAATAGTTATATTAAAATATCCTTTGCCGTTAAAGTGTAACGATTGGTTGGAATTTTGTAAGTTGACATCACTTGACCTTCAATAACTCGGTGACAGTGAACAATCTGGCCTCAAATTCTTCACATTTCATGTAACTTGATGTAGGAAATAGTATGTCAAACTTCGGCGTGTTGTCGCGCCGTTTTCTTTCTGACTACCCAAGGAAAACTCCAGGGGATGAGAAAAGACACCGCCTCCCGAGAAGGCACGGGATAAGCTCCAGATTCCGCGTCGATAAGCGATATTTCGCTGCATTTTATGGCACATTTATATATAATTTGCAATGGCAGAGGCATCAGAGATAATTATTTTCATTTTCATCAGAGATAAAGGCACCAGTAGACTTCTTACTAGTTGTCTACTTTATTCAGCTTGAGATAATTCAGAATAAATTAAGTAAGATTATGCAGTAGTAATGTGTGAATGCTAGCAGCTACATTCACGATACGAAATTCATTCAGACATTTCGAGTATGGAGAGGGGCTGAAAATGTGACCGTAGAATGTTATGTGTCCGCCAACTCATCCCTAATCGGTCTTCCCTTCCCGATCCGCATCTCTGCAACCGTACGTGATTGGGCGATTCGTGCCACAGTAAATTACAACCGTCAGTGAACTGCATGACAAATCGGCCGTCCACAAGCAAGCGCAGGCCCCGAGCCCCAGGCACTGCAGCAGCACACGCCCGAAACAGCCAGCTAATGGACGTCAGCCCATTACCAGCCGGGCGGGATGTGTCCCTGAACCAGGCCGCGAGCGTGCAGCCAAACGCGCGAACGTGTCCAGACGGCGCCCGAGGGCATCGAATTACCTCCGGCTGGACTGTCTGCCGGCGCGTGGCGTTGGCTGACGCCGCTGGGACGTGCAGTGGCGTTGGCTGACGCCGCTGGGACGTGCAGTGGCGCGCCGGCGACCGTGGCGGGAGCGCGTCCACGGTGGCAGCGGTCCAGACGAGACTGGACACTTCGGACGCGTCGCCGGTCTTTCATTTGTTTATTGGGCGGCTCACGACGCACTTCTTGCACATTCACGGCTAATGGCGCCGCCCACACTGCTTCGCCGGTGGGCCGCGGGATTGGGAAATGTCCGGAGCGGCGCCAATGTCGAACCCGGGACCTTTGGTAGCCAGAGCCCAACACCTTAACCACTCGGCCATCCCCGCCCACGTCGTCGGTCTCGGTGTGTGTGGTGGCATGCCGTCTACACAAGGGAGGGGCAGCTGGAGGGTGGTGTGACCACCAGGTCGTAACGTACGTGTTCTTATCCGGTGTACATGGCTTACTATGATCCACACTAGTAATGATGTCTGTTGATCGATGCGAATAATGAAAAACCGTGCCGAATGGAGGACATGACACAGAAGATGTGATGCGATAAATGATAGGTGATAAAACGTGATGGCTTCACGATAGCAAATACATTAAAGGAGTATAGGATCATCTTTGTTTCAGTAGTGATCGCCCGTGATCACGTTGCGGTTATAGGTCACGAATTGTGCACCACGTCCTACTTTCGCCCGCGAAGCCTATGTCAAATACTCGAGTCGATAAGGCACATCATGCAGAACATATCATGCCTTTCAATGACGTCATATGTTACTCGTTGAGCCCCAAAATTGTCCCCTACTGCGAAACGTTAGATCAGAACAAGGTCTACGTGCTGCATTTTTTGCAGTAAAGAAATCATGACGATGGAGAAACGTACGTTAGTTATTAGAGTTTAGTGGCGCATCGACCGCAACGGCCATGCAGCGCCCAGAGAAACGTAAGTGTGATGAAATGCAGCATAACCTTCATGATTTACCTCACCTGCTATTGGGTTTTATTTGGTGGTGACCAACAGGGAAGGAAACATGCGAAGTAAAATCAGCACATGGACGGACCATCGAATCGGCGTGTATTTATTCCAGATCGCATGTTTTACACTCAAGCGCATCTAACCATTTTCACAACCTCATTATAATTATATTGTATTGAGTTTGTTTACGCAATTACTTAGGCTCGATGAGTTTTCCATCCTCATGTTTGCCTTCTGCCACCCAGTATATCTGGTACAATGCTGTAACATCGACTTCATAATGTATGGGTGATGCGTTACAAAAAAAAACGTCTAGGTCAGCACACAAGTTCATCCAGGAAAAGTTGAGGGAGCCTCAGAACCACGCAAGAGCTTGTTTGCGCACACCGCTAGAGAAAATATATCTTGAGTATGCTGGAGGTGGAGAGAAAGAATGAGGAAGCGTTCTGATCACTCCCGAACCAGCCTTGAGTGGGCACAATTTAGCAGTGGACGGTACAATTCACCATTGGAGGGGGACGTGCTCCCTCACAAATGGTTTCAGACCACAAACACAACACGCTGCTGTCGTTCCCCGACATGGTCATAGCAACTACACTCCTCCCTCCCCATCCCTCCTGCGTAAGTCGACGGCTGCACTGCATGTAGTAGACCCATATAATCGGGTGTTGTCTGTATGTCGCCGATTGTCCGTACGCAACAAACAGCAAACCTGTGTGCCGTAGTCCTGCTGAACCTGCGGCCGCAGGGGGAGAGGGAGGGGCGGATCGGGTGTGGGGGGAGTGCGGGTACCAAGGGACGGTTCTCCTTAAATCCGTAAATTTTACTTTGATCCTGCGGCGTTGACTCCAAGGAATCCACTCAAGTGGTGCCCGGGACCCCCCATAAATACGGATGCTCCGTGTTTCTATACCTGCATCAGCTCTTTCCTTTATCTACCACGCGGGCTACATCAGAATCCCAGCCTGTAAATACAAAATCTGCATATTACCTCCCATCTCACCGACTTTTCCAGTCTACGAATGCCTCAAAACACCAAAATGACACCAATGTGGCGACAATTAATGTTATGGATGAATCCCAAATCCAGGCATTCCAGATATTCCAATGCTCGAAAGCACCTAATGTTTCAATCTCGATATATCCTACAACCCCAAGTCCTCACATCCCAAAAGCTGCAAAGTACCGCGCACCTCACAATTCAATGATCAACCGACAACGACCATGGAGCGATCGGTGTCTTGAGGCGGCGACACTTTTGAAATTAGTTTTTGATACATTGGTGTGTTGAGACATTGTTCCGAATTGGCAAAGCTGGCACTGCTGTCGTCCTTTCGGGTGCCTGAGGCCATCGATAACTTCAAAGTCGGGAATTGAGGATTTGGAAGTTTTGAGAGTTTGGACGTTCTGATGCTTCTGAACTCTGCGACAGCTCGACTGCCACGCGTGCGCCTGTGCGGCGCGCGTTGAGTGCACCTGTCACAAACTTCCCAACGAGTCACCGAGGACCCCGACAGAGGTGTCGTCCAGGAACGTCACCTGACCTGGCGCGCGACAGCTCTGTGTGTGTCACACGGCCTTCACGGTCGCGCGCTGAACGGCCGCCCCGTAAATTATTCAACACTCGGCGGCAAAGCTTTCGCCTGAAGAGTCCACCACGTGTTTACCGTGCATGTCAGATGGGAGTTGGGTCGTGACGCCCTGGCATTCAAGAGGCACTGCAGCAGTGACAGCTGCGGGGTCAGCTCGCGACTCCCTGGGGCGATCCGGACACCGCCGGGGGTCGGGCTGGGTCACCCAGACCGGCGCCGGCACTGTCCGGCGATGGACTGTGTTATCTGGACGGACTGACGCCACCCGGAGGCACGAACGGTGAACGTTTCTGAACAAACAAAAATCTGGTTCATAAGGACGCTCACAGGTGTGTGGGCTCCGCAGCGTCGTCAAACCCCGACCCCGAATAGTCGCGGAAAGCTGAACATCCAACTATTAAGGCTTAAAGGCGAGATATTACCGCCACGACACACATGCGCCGGCTACATATCACCATATCGGACAGCCAGCTGCCAGATATGGTGCCACTGTAATTACATCGCATCTGGGGACAGATTCAGTCGCCACGGCTGAACCTGGTACGATCTGCGGTCAGAGTAGGCCATCAGGATTTACTGTGACACCCATCTGATGTCGGTATGGGTCACCAGGGTTAAGGTTCACCAGGGTGAACCTTGAAACCATCTAATAATGGTACAGAGCAGGTCACCATGGCCAATCTCAGCCCTACACAGTTAATACTTGACCAGTAAGGAAGTGGTCCTGTGTGTGCATGCATATACCGTCTGGTATAGCTACGGATCTGACGATTCAGAATGCGATACTGCAAATATCCAACTCGAGAAATACTGCACCTTTCTGACCACATAGGTGACCGGGCACGATTTGAGCAGTCTCCGTCAAGAGTGTTGTGTCCAGAATACAGGCACGGTTTCCGGACCGTCCACGTATCCGGTCTCTAGAGTACCGACCATCCACGGACACGATCTCCAGAGTGTTGACCGTCCACGGACACGGTCTCCAGAGTGTTGACCGTCCACGGACACGGTCTCTAGAGTGCCGACCGTCCGCGGACATGGTCTCTAGAGTGCCGACCGTCCACGAACACGGTCTCTAGAGTGCTGATCGTCCACGGACACGATCTCCAGAGTGTTGACCGCCCACGTACCCTGTCTCAAGAGTACCGACCATCCACGGACACGATCTCCAGAGTGTTGACCGTCCACGGACACGGTCTCCAGAGTGTTGACCGTCCACGGACACGGTCTCTAGAGTGCCGACCGTCCTCGGACACGGTCTCTAGAGTGCTGATCGTCCACGGACACGATCTCCAGAGTGTTGACCGCCCACGTACCCTGTCTCCAGAGTGCCGACCGTCCGCCGTCACGGTCTCTTCAGTCGCCCGATCCTGGCGTCCAGCTTACACGTCAGCTACCGCCGTCCAGCGATACATTCCGATGTCAGTGAAATCCCAGCCGGACTGTGCTGTCGGAACGTCGTATTATTGTTCACGTGAGGATTCGTGAGACATAATGGGCCGCAAAAAAAATCGTTATCAGATGTTTCGATGGGAAGACTGCGGCGTGTTTGGACCAAATGTTTCCATACAACGCCGAAGGTGTTTACTATGATCCATCAAGTTAGCAATCCATAACCTCGGCGCCACCCTTTGGTGCTCATCGTTTGTTATTCCCATTGGCGCACAATTATTTACAGTCAATAAATAGCATCGCCTGCAACCGTGTAAACTACAGAGAAACATAGCGCTTGTAATCTTACTAGAAAATCAGCCGGTTAACAAAAGAGAAGCATTTCCTCCTCATTTAAGCAAATAGCTTAAGCTAGGTCTTTCCTATGAATGCTCTCTTCACCAGCCACATTATGTCTGTCCCAACAGCAGCAACCGATTTTAAAACTTGTCTATCCCAGCCACAATAACTGGTATGGAAATATGTCTATCCCAGCCGCAACAACTGATCTGAAAATCAAACGAAACATGGTCGGCAAAAGCGCACATTTATCAGAGACGCGGCCGCCGACGGGTCCGGCGAGCACGGCAGCCGGAGAGTGTTTTCCGCTCCGAGGGCGCACTCCCCACTCCGCTCTGCAGTTGGCCGTAATTTGCGCCGCACCGCCGTCGGCAGCAACGAAAAATCAATGCAGCCGGACGCCGGTTTGCGAGCAAAAAAACACCGGGCAGATAATGCCAACAACACCCCATGTAGCGATCCGCCGTCCTGGGCTGCCGATGTGTGTGTGTGTGTGTGTGTGTGTGTGTGTGTGTGTGTGTGTGTGTGTGTGTGTGTGTGTGTGTGTGTGTGTGTGTGTGTGTGTGTGTGTGTGTGTGTGTGTGTGTGTGTGTGTGTGTGTGTGTGTGTGTGTGTGTGTGTGTGTGTGTGTGTGTGTGTGTGTGTGTGTGTGTGTGTGTGTGTGTGTGTGTGTGTGTGTGTGTGTGTGTGTGTGTGTGTGTGTGTGTGCGTGTGTGTGTGTGTGTGCTCAGCGCATACAGCGCCCGGCACACAGGATCAGGTGTAATCTGATCGCGTCTCGGGTCGCCGGGGCGGCAGATCAGCGCCGACGGTGGCACAGACAGGCAGTGCACGTGACGCTCAATACGTGCTCCCGTGACGTCACGGCCACGGCACGCCGCGGCTGGCTCAGTTGGCGCTCGGCGTTCAACAGGCGGGCTTCCGGCGCGCGCGCTATCGCGGCCGAGTCGCGCGCGATAACCGCGCGCGAATCGCGTCAGCCCCGATATTGTTCATCCGACAGCGGCGCCGCTAGGTCGCCAAAGGTCAGCGCGCCCGGTCAAAGGACGCCGGGTGGGAGCGCGACTGATTTGCTCGCCGCTGCAACCGGCTGCAGTCCGACGTGACGTCACAGAATGGCGGGGTCAGGTCGTTCACCTCGGCCGACCGGCAATGCGGAGAACCGCGCGTGATCGAATCATTAGCCACTTGCTGTTCAGATTATGTCGACTTGAAAGGAACCACTAACCGGCAGGAAACCAACTTCGTCCCGACTTTTGCTGCTAGTCTTTCCAGGGGTCCAGGGGACAAAGTGAGTGTCGGCACTGATATCGTATAATCCTTGCATTAATCTCGTTACGCCACGTTCGTGTTTGAAACCCATTGTCAGCTCCACACGCGAGGATTGAGTAATTTGCCTTTCTGCCTTTTCATCGGAGAACACATGTCTTGCCTGTATTGTCGGAATTTGGTGGGTATCATCCGATATTCTTCTTGATAAACCCTGGCTTGTCTGTGGTGTCTTATTAAGCAGATGATACCATCAGCTGGTGCCTAAGCATGATCAGCAATCCGCGGTTCATTTTGAGTATAAAATATGCGTGAACCAGAACCCTCCGAGCCAAAAACTTTCATTGCTTGATTATTTGGGCTTAAGGGCACTCGCCGATTGCGAGGTCCTTTAGCGCTCATGCCAAAAACTTCCAACACGTGTCCTATAACCCTGTTGTGCGATTGCATGATATATTATGATACACATGGTAAGTTCAATAGATCCCACATCCAAATCCATGTATAGGTTTCAGCTCCCAAAAGCACGCTCAGTGCGGCTCCTTCGTACATCTCATTCAAGAAATGAACGCTTTTTCAGCGTGAAAAAAACGCCTTTGCGCACAACTCACCAACTCTTGCAAAGCCCGGTCGATTTAGTTCGGAAGCCCTGGGGCGGCCAAGCTTCCCACACAGGTTCAGACACACAGCAAACCACCTGTTGCAGTGGGAGTTGCAGAGAACCGAGCCTGAAACAGTCTGTGCCTGCTGGCTGCCTCCCACGGCCATGCAACGTTCCCGCGCAGGCCCGACGTCGGCACTGACGTCCACGCCGCCGAAGCGGTGCTGCCAGGTGTGGATGACAGGCCGTCGTCTCTGGCCATGGTGGACAGACACTACTTCCTGCCCACGCTGATGCTGAGAGCCCGCCCAGGCGCCTGCACGTCAGCAGGAAAGTCAGCCAGGTGGCGTGGCAGTCACGCCACTTTGTCAACGACAGCGTGGACGTCTTTTTGTCGATGCACAAACTGCTTCGCTCACGTAGAGCCAAGGACGCTCGACAGTCTGGACGGCAACTGCCGCTGCGAGCATCGGCAGGCGCAATGGTGGCATTGCGCGTCATGCTGCTGTTCGGCCATGGCACACAAACGGCTCCGTTTGTCGGTGAAATATATTCCGCTGACATTGAACATGAAACTGGACGATGACATTCCTCAGGCACATGGCAAACTTCAGGCACAGTGCAGCTTTCAGTGTGATGCGATAGGTGCACCACTGGGGCGAGCATGCCTGTGATCCTCGTGTCGGCGGTAGGTGCACTGGATGGAGACGTCTGTGATCCTCGTGTCGGCGGTAGGTGCACTGGATGGAGACGTCTGTGCTCCTCGTGTCAGCGGCTGGTGCACTGGAGGGACACGTCTGTGCTCCTCGTGTTGGTGCACTGGAGGGACACGCCTGTGCTCCTCGTGTTGGTGCACTGGAGGGACACGTCTGTGCTCCTCGTGTCGACGGTAGGTGCACTGGAGGGACACGCCTGTGCTCCTCGTGTTGGTGCACTGGAGGGACACGTCTGTGCTCCTCATGTCGACGGTAGGTGCACTGGAGGGACACGTCTGTGCTCCTCGTGTTAGTGCACTGGAGGGACACGTCTGTGCTCCTCGTGTCGACGGTAGGTGCACTGGAGGGACACGCCTGTGCTCCTCGTGTTGGTGCACTGGAGGGACACGCCTGTGCTCCTCATGTCGGCGGTAGGTGCACTGGAGGGACACGTCTGTGCTCCTCGTATCGGCGGTAGGTGCACTGGATGGAGACGTCTGTGCCCCTCGTGTTAGTGCACTGGAGGGACACGTCTGTGCTCCTCGTGTTGGTGCACTGGAGGGACACGTCTGTGCTCCTCATGTCGGCGGTAGGTGCACTGGAGGGACATGCCTGTGCTCCTCGTGTCGGCGGTAGATGCACTGGAGGGACACGTCTGTGCCCCTCGTATCGGCGGCTGCTTCGCTCACGTAGAGCCAAGGACGCTCGACAGTCTGGACGGCAACTGCCGCTGCAAGCATCGGCAGGCGCAATGGTGGCATTGCGCGTCATGCTGCTGTTCGGCCATGGCACACAAACGGCTCCGTTTGTCGGTGAAATATATTCCGCTGACATTGAACATGAAACTGGACGATGACATTCCTCAGGTACATGGCAAACTTCAGGCACAGTGCAGCTTTCAGTGTGATGCGATATGTGCACCACTGGGGCGAGCATGCCTGTGCTCCTCGTGTCGGCGGTAGGTGCACTGGAGGGACATGCCCGTGCTCCTAGTGTTGGTGCACTGGAGGGACACGTCTGTGCTCCTCGTGTCGACGGTAGATGCACTGGAGGGACACGCCTGTGCTCCTCGTGTTGGTGCACTGGAGGGACACGTCTGTGCTCCTCGTGTCGACGGTAGGTGCACTGGAGGGACACGTCTGTGCTCCTCGTGTCGGCGGTAGATGCACTGGAGGGACACGCCTGTGCTCCTCGTGTTGGTGCACTGGAGGGACACGCCTGTGCTCCTCGTGTTGGTGCACTGGAGGGACACGTCTGTGCTCCTCATGTCGGCGGTAGGTGCACTGGAGGGACACGTCTGTGCTCCTCGTGTTGGTGCACTGGAGGGACACGTCTGTGCTCCTCATGTCGGCGGTAGGTGCACTGGAGGGACATGCCTGTGCTCCTCGTGTCGGCGGTAGATGCACTGGAGGGACACGTCTGTGCCCCTCGTGTCGGCGGCTGGTGTGGCAGGTGTCAGGGGGGACACGTCGGTACCGTCGCGCGGCTGCCAGCACAAACACGGCCGGTCGGTCTGCAGCGGGCGGCTGTGGCGGCTCCCGACGCCAAGCGTCCTGTCGGCGTGCGGCAGGCGGCTATCCAGCGGCCATCCAGCGGCTGTCCAGCGGCTATCCAGCAGCTGTCCAGCGGCTACCCAGCGGCTATCCAGCGGCTATCCAGCAGCTGTCCAGCGGCTATCCAGCGGCTACCCAGCGGCTACCCAGCAGCTGTCCAGCGGCTACCCAGCGGCTATCCAGCGGCGATCCAGCGGCGATCCAGCAGCTGTCCAGCGGCTATCCAGCGGCGATCCAGCAGCTGTCCAGCGGCTATCCAGCGGCTGTCCAGCGGCGATCCAGCAGCTGTCCAGCGGCTACCCAGCGGCTATCCAGCGTGCGGTCAGCTCGCCCACGCTTGGTGGTGCGCAGTGCAGCCGCCGACACTGCGAGTCGCGGCCCGTGGGTCTGACCGACAGTCCGCTGCGGAATGGTCCGTGGTTCGCTGCGAGGTCCTGGTCTGACCGGGTCCGCTGCGAGTGGTCCTGGTCTGCACAGTCCGCTGCGGAGTGGTCCGTGGGTCTGACCGACAGTCCGCTGCGGAGTGGTCCGTGGGTCTGACCGACAGTCCGCTGCGGAGTGGTCCGTGGGTCTGACCGACAGTCCGCTGCGGAGTGGTCCGTGGGTCTGACCGACAGTCCGCCGCGGAGTGGTCCGTGGGTCTGACCGACAGTCCGCTGCGGAATGGTCCGTGGGTCTGACCGGCAGTCCGCTGCGGAGTGGTCCGTGGGTCTGACCGACAGTCCGCTGCGGAGTGGTCCGTGGGTCTGACCGACAGTCCGCTGCGGAGTGGTCCGTGGGCCTGGCCGACAGTCCGCTGCGGAGTGGTCCGTGGGTCTGACCGACAGTCCGCTGCGGAGTGGTCCACGGGTCTGACCGACAGTCCGCTGCGGAGTGGTCCGTGGGTCTGACCGGCAGTCCGCTGCGGAGTGGTCCGTGGGTCTGACCGACAGTCCGCTGCGGAGTGGTCCGTGGGTCTGACCGACAGTCCGCTGCGGAGTCAGCTCGCCCACGCTTGGTGGTGCGCAGTGCAGCCGCCGACACTGCGAGTCGCGGCCCGTGGGTCTGACCGACAGTCCGCTGCGGAATGGTCCGTGGGTCTGACCGACAGTCCGCTGCGGAGTGGTCCGTGGGTCTGACCGGCAGTCCGCTGCGGAGTGGTCCGTGGGTCTGACCGACAGTCTGCTGCGGAGTGGTCCGTGGGTCTGACCGACAGTCCGCCGCGGAGTGGTCCGTGGGTCTGACCGACAGTCCGCTGCGGTCCGTGGGTCTGACCGACAGTCCGCTGCGGAGTGGTCCGTGGGTCTGACCGACAGTCCGCTGCGGAGTGGTCCGTGGGTCTGGCCGACAGTCCGCTGCGGAGTGGTCCGTGGGTCTGACCGACAGTCCGCTGCGGAGTGGTCCGTGGGTCTGACCGACAGTCCGCTGCGGAGTGGTCCGTGGGTCTGACCGACAGTCCGCTGCGGAGTGGTCCGTGGGTCTGGCCGACAGTCCGCCGCGGAGTGGTCCGTGGGTCTGACCGACAGTCCGCTGCGGAGTGGTCCGTGGGTCTGGCCGACAGTCCGCTGCGGAGTGGTCCGCGGGTCTGACCGGCGGCCCGCTGCGGAGTGGTCCACGCGGCTGCCAGTGACCTGTCGCCGCGCGCCAGAGACGTGGTCCCGCGGCTGCCAGTGACCTGTCGCCGCGCGCCAGAGACGTGGTCCCGCGGCTGCCAGTGACCTGTCGCCGCGCGCCAGAGACGTGGTCCCGCGGCTGCCAGTGACCTGTCGCCGCGCGCCAGAGACGTGGTCCCGCGGCTGCCAGTGACCTGTCGCCGCGCGCCAGAGACGTGGTCCCGCGGCTGCCAGTGACCTGTCGCCGCGCGCCAGAGACGTGGTCCCGCGGCTGCCAGAGACCTGTCGCCGCGCGCCAGATCTGCCGGCGCGTACCCGTGACGCGGACGCTGACGGATCAGCCCATCGGTGTGGCAGGGGGGGGGGGGGACTTTCGACGCCGGCACAACCCCCTCAGTGTTGTGTCCAGAATTTGCGTCAGGGTGAGAGGAAACGGATTCGGCTGGTGCCCAACTTTTATTTGCCCCTATTTTTAAATGTCATCGGATTTCGACCAGTATTCCTCTAAGGGGGTTCGGTTTTTAACTAAGATAATCAACGGCATCATAATTTTCGTTGGGGGGCCTGATCTACCACCATAATTTCTACGTCACCATAATTCCCCTTCTTCAATGTTGTTTTCTGGTATCTCTTGATAAATCAGCTAGCACTACTAATCTTACGGCTGTACACATACATTTTACATGTTCGATTTTCCAATATCACGCATTGCGAGCAATGACTCCCAGTCGTCACCACGTCAACATTCGTGCACGTGTACACCCGCTTTGCGTATTCGTCGCATTCGCCACACTTCAACGCGTTTCTGCGGTTTCTGCAGTTTGTATTAGACCCCTTGCGTTTTGATAATTGTTCCCATATGACATGATAATATTCTACCATAATGTACGTCGTATAATGCTTCGTACCGTGGTTCGGAGTGGAAATTCAATAAACTCAAGTACAAATTAGCTATCTTTTTCCTACAGTTTCTGGTGAAAGGGGAATCCGGTTACCTCTCCGAACATTGCTGTATGTTATCGCATCTTTTTGATTAAACACGTCCACAGATCGCCTACCGAACCGGGACGCACGCTTAGTTAGTGTTATTTTTAGGCCCCGTTGTATATGTTTTCATATGTTGACGGACTTTGGGACTCCAGCACAACTTTCTAGTCCCCATGCACGCTTTATAATCACGAAGCGCTTCTTTGTTTGTATTCTTGTGTTGACTCATGGTGTTTTTTTTTTGTCAGTGACCGAAGGTTTTCGAAACCCCAATGTGTTTGTTTGCTGCCCTGGCGCCTTTTCGTGACCACGTCGCTGTGTGGCGGCGCGTGCTGACACCGCCACGTGTTTGTCGCTGTGTGGCGGCGCGCGCTGACACCGCCACGTGCTTGCCGCTGTGTGGTGGCGCGTGCTGACACCGCCACGTGTTTGTCGCTGTGTGGCGGCGCGTGCTGACACCGCCACGTGTTTGTTTTCCGACGCCGGTCTGGCACCATGAGATGATGTGACGGTCCATCAAGCAACAACCGCCGGCAGTTTCTTTTGCATATTCCAACCAATCACG
>JAOTOL010001493.1:1215000-1240000 GCA_034440575.1 Imbricaverruca yamaguchii
ACCGTTCAGTCTCAGGATTGTCTGTTTGTGACTTCACGTTGAATATACCGATATACCGAGTATACCGATGCAAATATTAAGTTCACTTCTGAACACACCTTGCAATACAGCTTCGTTATTTTGTTCGGTGCATGGTGCATGTTGAATATGAAAACGCTGATGCAAAATTGATAATACAAGTAGCTATATACGAGTATACTCCTCTTATATATATATATAACTGACAACCAATTGGAACCAACCAAGAATTTCATGATAGTCGGATTAAATCGGTCCAAATCCCAGGTGATCAGCAAAACGGGACATATTTCTGATAACCGTAATGCTTCCCGGGACGTTCCCTGCTACTATGGATTGAGATTGCTATGGACTGCTATGGATTGAGGCAAGGTCACGTGGTCGGATTCAGGCGACTCCCGGAGTGATTCTCGGCCGACACGCGTCTCAGAACTGCGACAAGTATCGCTACGGTGGTGGTGATGGTGAGATAGGTGGTGAAGTTGAAATTGAACTTCAACTTTTAGCGAGAGACCCTATGTGGTCCTACCCCGAACCAGAAGGTTGAATGCAGCCTTCAACATTCCCAACATGTTCAACGTGCCCAATAATACGATTTGATCAACAGACATCCAAAGCTCATTAAAAGTTTCTGTCGGGTGCTGACAGTTGAAGTCCAAGTTCACCTGTGCAGCCAAAAGGATCGTCAAGTGCTTCGCGAGGATCCTGACTGAGCCTAAGTCTTTTCTTGTCAGAGCAAGGCTGACGGAGTGCTGGCGACGTGTGCTCACCGATAACGGTCTGGAGAGGCGTGGAGCCGGGCTTAGAACGGGTATCGCTCTCACCCCAGCGCGGGCCAAGTCATTTGACTGTTCGGCATTATGTACAGTTGATTGGTTTTCATAAACAATTACCTACCCTGATCGTATGCAAACCCTGGGTGTTGTTTTGCGTACTTTTGAAGCGGCAAGTGCCCCCTCAATGTTGGCTTTGCCCCCAAAATAATTTCAATTTTTAACATGGGACCCCGTGGGGTGTCCCCCAAATATATTTGGACCTGCCCATTGCCATTATGCATTCCCAAATAATTTTATAAAATATACACCGTATGTACACCTCCAGGAGCGGGGCGGCGCCGCGCATTTTTGCCGGCAGTTGCAGGTGGGTCGGGGAAAACTAAATTAATATCTGAATATTTGCTATGCACCGCCGTAAGGTTAAGGCTCAAATTATTCAATTCAGGGGGACATGCCTCCTGTCTCCACCCCAGATTACGCGCCATCCACACCGGGGAGTGCCTGGGGCCTGCATCCGGCCCAAAGCCGTGAACGCCTTACGTACTTCCTATGGCTGACTGGATGGAAAAGTGACAAACCATAGCGCAAGTTGAGGTGGCCGAACTCTGACGCTGCAGAATATCTGCTTGTATCGTTTGCCTTCATTCGAAGCTTGTTCCACGTGAGCAAGATTATAATGTGGTGCCGCTAATTAGAAGGATTCCCCATCGACACGAACGAAAGCTCCGCGCTGCCGTGCCTCGGATCTGGTACCTGGAAGTTGCCAGACCGACTCGTTGCCAATCACGCCACCGTCACCACCAGCCGACGGTCGCGTTTAATTTAAATGATGCCGGTGAATATAACATGGGCCGAAATAAACCATTTTACATGATAAATAACACGCTCATATGAAAGCTTACCACGATCATCGAAATACCATGAAACATGCCTTCAGGTGACGTATGATTTATACTTATCACCTATGCTTGCTAGTGAGCAACATAGGCGGAAAAGTATTCTTCTTGCTGCCGTGACAACCGGTTAAACTCAATCAGAGCCCAGATGACGTCACCGGCTGCCAATACACACTGACAGGGACCAAGTGAGCATTCTAGTAGGGAAAATTCAGTCATACCAATGCAAATCGATCGCCGGCTCTTCCTTTATCTATAATGAGACAAATGTAGCAGTAGATGCATGTGCGTAATTTCCGAGATCCTTTTCATGATACAATGTCATTGTGTATCTTGGCATAGACACACCTATCGACTTACATGTTGACTGCTTATGCCGTCTTTTCCAACTGCGTCCACCTACCTGAGACATCAAACAGTGCTGCCGCTCCCACCATCACAACTGACCTCCCATCGTCACTGCCGCAGATGATATTCAAAGGGTCAATGCACCAAACGGTGAGAGGCTACCTATCCATCAGCCATTAACACAGCCCATTGCAGTTGCCGCGGCATTAGGCAGCGACATTCGGCGATCGCTTCACCGGCCCAGCGGAAATAGATGTCTCGCGCCGCTGAATGCAATGGTGCAGAATCCAAGCGTAGGATGACGTCTATAAATGCAGCATTATAGCATTCCTCCCGATATAGAAGTAAATGCCAATAAATACCGGACCTATGATGACCTGACTGCAAGGTAGTAGTCAGCACCACTCTGGAATACCATACCAATTTTATAATGTACACCTGAATTTTTAGCACACTGTTACTATGTTTTAATTCACGACGTTGTACGAATGTGACCAGAATTGATGTAATGCTGGTCAGGTCGCACAAATTGGCCTTCATAAGTATCCAGGAATCGGCCCGGCAGTCTCCTTTGGTTCCACCGCATAGATGAAAACCCATGCTACTATGGACGGGGAAGGCACGTACCATCGAAATGATGGCGTCATTGTGACATGATCTGGGATGACTTTGTCTATTTTTTAGAAGATGCTTATTCGATTTAAGAACATGCAAGTAGGTGCTCAGTTGACCTCAGTGAAGCTCCAAGTGGCAGTTTCTATCGGTTTGCTCGTATCATGAAAACACTGAAAGGGCCGAGCAAATAGGCACCAAAATGGCATAATTAAGGTCACGTGGTACGAAATTGATCTTTGGGTCGCTGACTACACATTGACAAATCCGCCATTATACTTTGATCCAAATGTATCACATAAAAACAAGGGAATCTGTAGAACGAGAACAAGGTCCACGTCGGCGCATGATATGACAACAGCATGGAATTTGAAGACCTCGGCATGACCTCTTAGCACAAATGCCTTCGTCATTTCAGGGAAGGCACTAAGTGTTTCACATCGCGGAGTCTATCGGTTTCGCTGTTATCGCGGAAAAAGTCGAAAAGTCTCTCCGCGGGAGCGCAGATCCCGGGTCAGTCGGATTGGAGGAGTCGCAGCTAACGGCTGTGTCCGGCGTAAGCTCAGCGGGAAGACCGTAGAACGAAATGGCCGAACACAGCGTGGCACATATGTTAATATAGAAATTCGCCATAACGTACTTTAAGTTGAGAAATACGATTCCCATATTTGGCAGACGATAACAATGTGCACAATATTACGATGAATTTCGGACGAATCAGACTGCTCCTCGCCGAACATATGCCTAGTTTGCGAACACTTCTCCGCAATCGGTCTCCTGTTCAATATGGCGCACACATCCACAAATTCCAATGCACCATGTCGAATTTCCCAAATAGGTGCTGTCTATTTCTGAATTCCGTGTACTTCCATGACACTGACGGCAGCAGGGTGCGGTGCCTGTGCTCACTGCAGGCTTTCAAGGGAGCGCAGCTGCGAAAGGTGGACAAACTTTCTGTCGCGGTATGGTGTCCAGTCCTGTGCCCAGAGCATAGCAGAACATAGTTCGTCCCTTCAGCGCTTCTAATGGCGCCTTATACTGGTGTGTAACTCTTTGATAATATGCGAGCGTGCACTGTCACACTAATCTAAATTTTAGCATGCACGCTGACGAAATACATTCAGACGAAATGCACTGATATTGCACAATTGTTTCTGAGAATATCTTGCACGTCCTGATGAAGGCGTTGTGCCGAAACGTTGGTGTCATTTTCCAGTCCATATAACATCTCGTGCTATGCAACTTATAACCTAACTTGTCCAATAAGCTGTTTACAATGTCTCAGAGCGCACCCTGCCATGATAAATAATGGACTGGACAATAATTCTACCTCCGACACAAGATGCTCCAGGAGAACAACTGGATCCGATTTCTGAGGAGTTGAATGCAGGAGCAGCATTGTCTCCATGCGGTCCACGACACGGACGCTCTGGAGAATATTTGTGTGTGCATAGCCTGTAATAAGTGGTAGATCTTGTGTCACGTGCCAATCTCTAAATTTAAAACACTTTCTCTCTTATCTTCTTGATAAATCTTACTTATCGCCCCGATGAAGGCGTTGAGTTGAAATGTTCGTGTTATTCTCCGGTCAGTGGCATCGAGCCATGGCACTTGTAATGGAACATTCAGCAAGTTTACAGCATTTGATTCACATTGCAAACCGCATTGCCAACATCTTCTTTTGGCAGTCCAATTTTGTTATTTATAACAGCAGTTTCATTGGATATATCCCACCTTTCATAGCTGATTTAGAGCGACACTTATAAATAACCGGCGTGAGGTGAGAAGGTGATGAAGGGTGTGGATCATGTGAGCAGGCAATGAGACGTGTGGATCATGTGAGCAGGCAATGAGGCGTGTGGATCATGTGAGCGGGCAATGAAAGGTGTGGATCATTGGAGTAGGCAATGAGCGGTGTGGAATATGTGAGTAGGCAAGGAGCGGTGTGGATCAAGTGTGAGCAGACAATTAGAGGTGTGGTTCATGTGAGTAGGCAATTAGATGTGGGAGTAATATGAATATGCAATGATCAGTGTGGATCATATGAACAGGCAATGAGAGGTGTGGATGATGTGAGCAAGCAATGATCGCCGTGCACCATGTGAGCAGGCAATGATGGGTGTGGATCATATGAGCAGGCAATGGGGCGTTTGGATCATATGAGCGGGCAATTAGAGATGTGGTTCATATGAGCACGCAATGTGAGGTGCTATTATATGGGCAGGCAAAGGGCGGTGTGGATCATTTGAGTAGGCAATGAGAGGTGTGGATCATATGAGAAGGCAATTAACCTTGTGGATCATGCAAGTAGGCAATGCAAAGTGTAGATCATGTGGGCCCGCGACGACGTCCGGGTTGCAAACTCTGCAGCTCTGCCCAAAAGCAAGACCGTGTCAGCGTCTGGTGTCTTAGTGGATGTCTTCAGCAGCGATGCCCCACGTTTCGCGCATAGTTCCACCGCGAAATGGCGCGCCACAATGATTGCCTGGCTCCTTCACGAGTCGATAAATGATCAGGCAACTATCGTTTGGGAACAACAGGATGTTGCGGGAGGTACAGACTGTTCGAAGCTAGCACAAGCAGGTTCTGTCAGAGCTGACCTTCACTGACCAGCAACCACCACGCTCTGTCTTACAACCTTCATTGCCTAGTAACCATGTGTGGTACTACACATTTGGCATCGGCACGAATGACCATTCTGCACATACGTGGGCAATTTTGTGAACGTCCTAATTCCTTAGCTGGCAGCAGGAAGAGTTGTGGCAGGGAATACCGCGAGCTTCACGGGACGGGTGGGTACACCCTGCCGTCCCGCTGGTGGTGGACGAGTGTAGCACATGTCGGCCGGTCGGCGCGCCGCCCGAGCAGGTGAGTCCGTGACACGTACCGCGCCGGCAGCACTGCACTGCGCCGGTGCAATGTACGGTGCGCGGGAGACACGAGCACGCGCGGGACGCCTCGCCAGGCGATAGAGACGTGCCGGGTCAGCGTACCGCGGGCACTGGCCACACACTGTCCCGGCGGTCGCCAGCTGGGTACTGGGGCGGGCCGCGCAGGTAGTCGGGTCATCACTGACCCGACGGTCACCAGATGGGTACTGGACCGGGCCGCGCAGGTAGTCAGATCATCACTGACGCGTCACCAGCTGGGTACTGGGGCGGGCCGCGCAGGTAGTCGAGTTAGCACTGACGCGCCATCAGTTGGGTACTGGGGCAGGCCGCGCAGGTAGTCGAGTCATCACTGACGCGTCACCAGCTGGGTAGTGGGGCGGGCCGCGCAGGTAGTCGGGTCAGCACTGACGCGTCACCAGCTGGGTACTGGGGCGGGCCGCGCAGGTAGTCGGGTCAGCACTGACGTGTCACCAGCTGGGTACTGGGGCGGGCCGCGCAGGTAGTCGGGTCAGCACTGACGCGTCACCAGCTGGGTACTGGGGCGGGCCGCGCAGGTAGTCGGGTCAGCACTGACGCGTCACCAGCTGGGTACTGGGGCGGGCCGCGCAGGTAGTCGGGTCATCACTGATGCGTCACCAGCTGGGTAGTGGGGCGGACCGCGCAGGTAGTCGGGTCAGCACTGACGCGTCACCAGCTGGGTACTGGGGCGGGCCGCGCAGGTAGTCGGGTCAGCACTGACGTGTCACCAGATGGGTACTGGGGCGGGCCGCGCAGGTAGTCGGGTCATCACTGACGCGTCACCAGCTGGGTACTGGGGCGGGGGGCGTACCGCGCAGGTAGTCGGGTCATCACTGATGCGTCACCAGCTGGGTACTGGGGCAGGCCGCGCAGGTAGTCGGGTCATCACTGATGCGTCACCAGCTGGGTACTGGGGCAGGCCGCGCAGGTAGTCGGGTCATCACTGACGCGTCACCAGCTGGGTACTGGGGCGGGCCGCGCAGGTAGTCGAGTCATCACTGACGTGTCACCAGCTGGGTACTGGGGCGGGCCGCGCAGGTAGTCGGGTCATCACTGACGCGTCACCAGCTGGGTACTGGGGCGGGCCGCGCAGGTAGTCGAGTCATCACTGACGCGTCACCAGCTGGGTAGTGGGGCGGGCCGCGCAGGTAGTCGGGTCATCACTGACGCGTCACCAGCTGGGTACTGGGGCGGGCCGCGCAGGTAGTCGGGTCATCACTGACGCGTCACCAGCTGGGTACTGGGGCGGGCCGCGCAGGTAGTCGGGTCATCACTGACGCGTCACCAGCTGGGTACTGGGGCGGACCGCGCAGGCAGTCGGGTCAGCACTGACGCGTCACCAGCTGGGTACTGGGGCGGACCGCGCAGGTAGTCGGGTCATCACTGACGTGTCACCAGCTGGGTACTGGGGCGGGCCGCGCAGGTAGTCGGGTCATCACTGACGCGTCACCAGCTGGGTACTGGGGGGGCGGGCCGCGCAGGTAGTCGGGTCAGCACTGACGTGTCACCAGCTGGGTACTGGGGCGGCCGCGCAGGTAGTCGGGTCACACTGACGTGTCGGGAGGGGCGGGCCGCGAGGTAGTCGGGTCATACTGACCGGTCACCAGATGGGTACTGGGGCGGGCCGCGCAGGTAGTCGGGTCATCACTGACCCGGGTCACCAGTGGGTACTGGGGCGGGCCGCGCAGGCAGTCGGGTCAGCACTGACGTGTCACCAGCTGGGTACTGGGGCGGGCCGCGCAGGTAGTCGGGTCATCACTGACGTGTCACCAGCTGGGTACTGGGGCGGGCCGCGCAGGTAGTCGGGTCGGTCAACACTGACGTGTCACTAGCTGGGTACTGGGGCGGGCCGCGCAGGTAGTCGGGTCATCACTGACGTGTCACTAGCTGGGTACTGGGGCGGGCCGCGCAGGTAGTCGGGTCACTGACGTGTCACCAGCTGGGTACTGGGGCGGGCCGCGCAGGTAGTCGGGTCATCACTGACTGCGTCACCAGCTGGGTACTGGGCCGGGCCGCGCAGGTAGTCGGGTCATCACTGACGCGTCACCAGCTGGGTACTGGGGCGGGCCGCGCAGGTAGTCGGTCGGTCATCACTGACGTGTCACCAGCTGGGTACTGGGGCGGGCCGCGCAGGTAGTCGGGTCATCACTGACGCGTCACCAGCTGGGTACTGGGGCGGGCCGCGCAGGTAGTCGGGTCAGCACTGACGCGTCACCAGCTGGGTACTGGGGCGGGCCGCGCAGGTAGTCGGGTCATCACTGATGCGTCACCAGCTGGGTACTGGGGCGGACCGCGCAGGTAGTCGGGTCATCACTGATGCGTCACCAGCTGGGTACTGGGGCGGGCCGCGCAGGTAGTCGGGTCATCACTGACGCGTCACCAGCTGGGTACTGGGGCGGGCCGCGCAGGTAGTCGGGTCATCACTGACGTGTCACCAGCTGGGTACTGGGGCGGGCCGCGCGGTGTCGGGTTGGGCGGGCCGCGCAGGTAGTCGGGTCATCACTGACGCGTCACCAGCTGGGTACTGGGGCGGGCCGCGCAGGTAGTCGGGTCATCACTGACGCGTCACCAGCTGGGTACTGGGGCGGGCCGCGCAGGTAGTCGGGTCATCACTGACGCGTCACCAGCTGGGTACTGGGGCGGGCCGCGCAGGTAGTCGGGTCATCACTGACGCGTCACCAGCTGGGTACTGGGGCGGGCCGCGCAGGTAGTCGGGTCATCACTGACGCGTCGCCAGCTGGGTACTGGGGCGGGCCGCGCAGGTAGTCGGGTCATCACTGACGCGTCACCAGCTGGGTACTGGGGCGGGCCGCGCAGGTAGTCGGGTCGGTCAGCACTGATGCGTCACCAGCTGGGTACTGGGGCGGGCCGCGCAGGTAGTCGGGGTCACTGACGCGTCACCAGCTGGGTACTGGGGCGGACTGCGCAGGTAGTCGGGTCAGCACTGACGCGTCACCAGCTGGGTACTGGGGCGGGCCGCGCAGGTAGTCGGGTCATCACTGACGCGTCACCAGCTGGGTACTGGGGCGGGCCGCGCAGGTAGTCGGGTCATCACTGACGCGTCACCAGCTGGGTACTGGGGCGGGCCGCGCAGGAAGTCGGGTCGGGTCAGCACTGACGCGTCACCAGCTGGGTACTGGGGCGGGCCGCGCAGGTAGTCGGGTCGGTCAGCACTGACGTGTCACCAGCTGGGTACTGGGGCGGGCCGCGCAGGTAGTCGGGTCATCACTGATGCGTCACCAGCTGGGTACTGGGGCGGGCCGCGCAGGTAGTCGAGTCAGCACTGACGCGTCGCCAGCGACGACGGCATCACAAGGTGATCGATGGCCCAGTTCACCTGACACGGTCCCGCGCAAACGGCGGCTACTCTAACCCCGCAGACGGCGGCTACTCTAACCCCGCAGACGGCGGCTACTCTAATCCCGCACACGGCGGCTACTCTGACTCAACACCCGCGCAAATGATGACGACTTTGATCGCGTGCCTGAGGGACCTACTTGGCGGAGAGCTGGGCGAACAGATGCACAGCATGTCGCTTTTTGTCATAGATGCTAGGAAGTGTGTAGGAGTGCGGACTCTGTGCGAATTATTTAGCTTGTCGTGGACTTCCAGAGTAGACGAGGTGGTACAAAATGTAGACATCGAGGGAAGGGGAAGTGTGTGTGTGTGTGTGTGAGGGGGGAGAGAGTAGGGGAGCTAGAGACATATAATATAATTACGATACATGGACACAATCAAAACCATATAGACACGGCACATTTCCGCTATGCATGATCCAAAACTTATCGTTATAGAACCTATTGTTATAGAACCAATCGCTATAGAACCCATCGCTACGAAACCCATCGTTATAGAACCAATCGCTATAGAACCCATTGCTACAAAACCCATCGTTATAGAACCCATCGCTATGCAGGTCGAGTTATTGACCTTGAACCACATCCACTGTTGACCTAGCTGTCGCGCCAGGTGGATCAGGGGGTGGGGTGCCGATAACCGTGCCAGTCGGCAGACGAACAAAGGCGCCGCACTGACACCTCTCATTGTCTAATCCCATTGTCGGGTGGCTGTCGACGCAGCGTCACAGGGTGGGCTCGGGTGCGGTGCTTCAGCTGACGTCACGTGTGTGCACGTCTGTGACGCGGTGCTTCAGCTGACGTAACGTGAGTGCACGTCTGTGACGCGGTGCTTCAGCTGACGTCACGTGTGTGCACGTCTGTGACGCAGCGACCCAGTCGAAACAATGAAGCCAACTCCAAAGGTCTACCCACACCTCTTCTGACAGCAATTATGCGTGCCGCTTTGTTCATCATGACCAACTATACAAGGCATGATCAGATACAAAGTAGCAACATCGGCCATTTCGAGTTCGTTTTGCTGGACCCAATGGCCGAACGTCCACCTCGGCAGTGGATCGCTACCGCTCACGATGTGTTGGATGTCAGCAGACGCTGGATACTGGGCGGTGTGATGTTCTGTCGGGCGGCACCGGAGTCAGCTCCGGACAAGCCGCCCATATGTCGCTCTGAATAGCAGCTCACCCAGTGACACGTGTCCCGCGGGAACGCTTGTCTCCAACATGCTATTCATATTTGCCCGGGATGCTCTATGGTTGTGTGGGATGTGCGGACGGTGCCGGGGTGGGCGGTGTCGGGCGGTGCGGGGTGGCGGCCGCTTCTGTAGGGGGTCTGGGCCGCGCCGGGCTGGGCTGCGTGACGGTGCGGGGTGGCGGCTGCTTCTATAGGGGGGAGGGGGTAGTGTCGGGGACATGCCGGGCCGGGTGGTTTGACGGTGCGGGGTGGCGGCTGCTTCTATAGGGGGGGGGGGGGGGTAGTGTCAGGGACATGCCGGGCCAGGTGGTTTGACGGTGCGGGGTGGCGGCTGCTTCTGCTTCATCGATATACGAATTTGTATAGGCGAGACCAGGCTCTTCCACGTCGCCTACGCTCGGGAGTACGCCCAGCAGATTATGCAGCTCGGAAGGGCTGTAGGCTGATAGGTGTGACACTGGTGGATGGATATCATAGAGGTACTGGCGCTGGCACGGCCACCGCCGCTCGTTCATTTACGGAGCCCGCCAATACACCACCCTGTAACACACCCACCACCCACTCACTCACTCCCACCCGTCGGTCTTGGGACGGCCAGAAGCAAGCTGGGCCCGGATAACATTCTGGCAACGATTTCTACAGTCATGTTTTCTGACCGCTGACGGGAAGAAATTGTGGGCCGTCTGGTTTTAGTATGGATCGAATGAACGTGTGAGAACGAACGGAGCGAATGATCGTCGGGCATGAGAGGTCTGCGTGAATGACGAGGGAGCCCTTTAGGGGCCACCGGTGATCGGTGGAAACTCGGCGGAAACATTCGGCGGCCAGTAGACTACACCCACTGAGGAATGCACCTCTTCACGTGCACGTGCACAGCCTCGTCATGCAAACTTCTGCGGAGTGCACATTGTACAACCATCAAACGAAATAATGAATGGGATATAAAAGCATCGGCTTTTATCAGATTACACCGTACTCCAGCCAAGTTATGTCTGGTAATTCCGGGGCGGGAACGTGTATTCATCAACATTAAATACTTGGAATCTGAAAAACCTCCGGCTAATAATCTCAGATGAGGTAGGTTATTGGAAAAGGTTAAATTGTGAAATTAATAGGCTTCCTGTGAGTAGCCAGGGACATTATTGGACACCATTCTAGGTAACGGGTGTGGTCTGTCAGACAACAATGTATCTGGTGTGTCAGACAGCAGCAGACCTGGTGTGTCAGACAGCAGTTAACCTGGTGTGTCAGACAACAGCTAACCTGGTATGTCAGACAACAGCAGACCTGGTGTGTCAGACAACAGCAGACCTGGTGTGTCAGACAACAGTTAACCTGGTGTGTCAGACAAGAGCAGACCTGGTGTGTCAGGCAGCAGCAGACCTGGTGTGTCAGACAGCAGTTAACCTGGTGTGTCAGACAGCAGCAGACCTGGTGTGTCAGACAACAGTTAACCTGGTGTGTCAGACAGCAGCAGACCTGGTGTGTCAGACAACAGTTAACCTGGTGTGTCAGACAACAGTTAACCTGGTGTGTCAGACAGCAGCAGACCTGGTGTGTCAGACAACAGTTAACCTGGTGTGTCAGACAGCAGTTAACCTGGTGTATCAGACAACAGTTAACCTGGTGTGTCAGACAACAGCAGACCTGGTGTCAGACAACAGCAGACCTGGTGTGTCAGACAACAGTTAACCCGGTGTCAGACAACAGCAGACCTGGTGTGTCAGACAACAGTTAACCTGGTGTGTCAGACAACAGTTAACCTGGTGTTTCAGACAACAGCAAACCTGGTGTGTCAGACAACAGTTAACCTGGTGTGTCAGGCAACAATTAACCTGGTGTGTCAGACAACAGTTAACCTGGTGTGTCAGGCAACAGTTAACCTGGTGTGTCAGGCAACAGTTAACCTGGTGTGTCAGACAACACTGGACATGATGTGACAGGCAACGGCGGATGCGATGTTTTCCACATCAGTTGACCTGGTGTGTCAGACAATATTGGGCCTGGTGAGTCAGAGAGAGCAGTTGACCTGATGTGTCAGACGCAGCTAACCTGGGGTGTCCGACAACAGCAGACGAGAGTATCTTCGGCGCTCAAGAACTGGCCACATGCATCGTAACGCCTGGCTGTTTATGTACGCGATAGGACCTTGGCTTCATGCCAAGATCCGCTTGCGGCATGGCTTCTGACACCATTTCACGTTTACATGTCCCGTTTGTTTATTGTGCCCGCAGGCTTCACCAGTTTAACGTCGCCGGCGAGGAAAAAGCGGGTCGGCGGGGCAGGCTTACTGGTCGAAACGCCTCCTGTGTCACACATTTGCAGAACGTACGGCCTCTCTCGCGTCATCCATAAACACCATAAATCCATATCTGGTAGCTGTTAAGAAAGAGTCACCACTAGCTCTGGTCAGCAGTGTGAGGTCTTAGTTATTCCAGTTGCTACACGCATGGCGTCGCCACAATTTTGAGGTGGGAGTTGTAAGTGCGAGGTGTATGGGAGAATCACCCGTCCATTCTGTAATGAAATATTGCCGATATTGATGTGATATTGAGATAATTGGTTGCGAGTGCCCACCCTCTCTAGGGGGCGGAACGAGGGGAACTTGGGGCGTGTGCCCCCTCCCCATGGAAGGTGGGCACGCCTTCGACCGGGAGAAGGTTCCCATCTGGGAAGGCTTGGGTGCATCCTCCGTCGAAGTTTTCAGTCAGAGACGCCTCTCTGAGAAGAATGGACGTCCCATGGAAGGAAAGGCTGAGAAGGCTCGAGTGTATCCCTCATTATTTATTTTTCTGCCAGAGGATCCCCTCTGAGAAGAAAGATGACCCTCCGGGAGGACTTGAGTGCACCCCTTTGAATGCTTCAGCCCGGAGTGTCCCTCGGAAGGGAAAGGCGCCTCTCCAGATATCTTCGCAGTGGCGCCGCTCCGGACATGTGCCTCCACGGCAATGCCTAGATCTGCCCTTGCCCTCTCTCACGACACTATCTCGATGGCGACGCACGCGACAACGCACGATGCCCGACTACTCACCGGTACCAGAAGGTCGTGTCGGTCGGCGGCTGACGGCCAGTCCAGGGGCAGGATCCTCCAGCCGCAACAACGACCGCGACGCGACTCCAGGGCCGGCGCCCGTCGCCGCCGCCACCTCGGTCTCGTCCACACGCGGTGCGCCGCTCCACTCCACCGGCTCCACTCCGCGCTTGGCGCGCGCGCCGGCTCACACCACCGTCTGCCGACAGTCCGCACCGCACTGCCCCGGCCGGGTGGATCGCCCGGCGGCTGACCCGCGCAGCGCCCTCTGCACGCTCGCCGACGCCTCTTGTGGCGCAGAGGACGCCGCGGGCGTCGTCTGCGTCGCCGCCGGCCGGCGCGCCAGGTGCGTGTTGCCGCAGTCACCCCGACGACCCGGTAAACAGACGTCGCCGCCGACGACGGCCCGTGACGTCACGACAGTCCTGGCGTTCGACGGGGGAGGGGGGTTGGTAGGTGGGACGCCGACACGGGCGTCGATGGAAGGTCGCGTGTTACACTGTGAATGCTGGCAGCGGCTCAGGTGCGCTGCTCACACACACGGACAACTCGTGGAGGCATGCCCGGTACTAAGTGGACGGCAATGAGTTCGTGGAACCGGTGGCGATATTGATCGCTGGCGTTGCCCGCGTTAGTGTACCGTTACAATCGATGCCACCTAATTGGCGGCGGGGTAGGCTTCCACATGGCAGCCGGCCTGCAAAAAGGTCGGCGCGCCACGCCACGCCGACAGCGACATCTGTTGAGCCTCCTGGTGTGAACAGCCAGGGGTGTGATGCAGCAAGAGAAAGCTCCAGGCATTGGCGTCCCTGCATTGGGGACCGAGTGAGTCCGATCCTGCCACTGACCAGCGTCACAGTCGGACACAGGCGGACCACTGGGGGCATGCACGTTTCCCCATCAAAGACAACGCCCCTCTGACCGAGAAAAGACAGGCTCCGGAAAGGCTGACCGCCATTATTTAAGCTTCTAGGTATACTATCGCAATATCGGCTCATTTCAAATACAGAATAATACTTGCATTTTGTTTGCATTGCAGCTTAGCGTATACCCAGGGGCCGATAGAGGAATTACCACGGAGGGCACATGTCTGGAGGGCTCCATTTTTTAGAGGCATCACTGCGAAAGTATCTGGAGGGTTCCTTTTCCTTCCAAGGGGACGCCAGTTCCTCTTAAAGGGGCGCCTCTGGCTGAAAACTCTGTGGACGGGGGGTGGGTTGCCCTCGATCGTCCCTGGAGGGGCTCCACCTTCCATGGGACACATGCCCCAGTGCCCCCTTATTCGCTTCCACATTCGCTGACAGGACCGTTGCTAAGTTCGATTGTTATATTAAATTGGCAATAGCAGCATCAGTGTGATGCAAGCGCCGCAGAAGTATGCCATATCAGCCGCATGAAATGCTCATGAGAAAGTAGGGAACCTGCAGAATGATTCAGACTTCAAATTTACCTGAAGCAGTTCTGGTATGCATGTGTGATAATTGCTATCAACTTTCGAATTATTCGTGAATTTCATGACTGATGATGCAAGCTTGCATTATCCATGATAATACAAACAATGGTAGTTCCCGCCTTTCCGATAGCCTTTTATAACACCTATGCAATTTCAATATAAATAAATATATATATATATATATATATATATATATATATATATATATATATATATATATATATGTGTGTGTGTGTGTGTGTGTGTGTGTGTGTGTGTGTGTGTGTGTGTGTGTGTGTGTGTGTGTGTGTGTGTGTGTGTGTGTGTGTGTGTGTGTGTGTGTGTGTGTGTTGTGTGTGTGTGTGTGTATGTGCGTGCCTGCTCTCCTTAGAGCTCTGATTCATCAACAAGTTCTGCCAGTACGTGGCTGGCATCTGCTATCTCCAGTTTGAAAACAGTTCATGTCAGCAGAAAGCATGTTGGTACAGAGGAGGGGCCCCAATGGCACCGCATCGAATCGTGTGCCGGCGACACGCTTCCAGGCATGTCCGGGCCGGCACACCAGACCGGGAGCGGGTGATCAGGGTCAAGGTCAGCGTGGCGTGAGCCGGTGCAGTGCTCACAACCCGGCCAGACAGCCACTTGACCTGGCGGCGCGATCAATATGCTGTGGCCACCACCGTGGCACGCTCGCAGTCTCTGTCACTATCGACCGTTGTTCGACAGCGTGGCCCGCATGAGCCGTACAACTTCAGCAGCACCCCCTCCCCCCACCACCAGCGCAGACAGGAAGCGCCACGTGTGGAAGATCCTCGTCAGGTGCTACATTTCCGACCGGACGGTTCGCCTGGTGACCGTAGGCTGCATAGTCACGCAAGGAAATGAGCCAAGCGAGAGGGCCAAGGAAGAGCCTAACTGGAGCCCAGAATTTCAGTGCATCACGTGCGGCTACATCCGCAGATGTCGGACTACGCCTTCGGATGCGGATGTAAGCCTGACCTGCGGGCGTAAGCTTGACAACCTACAAAATAAATAAAAAATCCGGATACATACCAGGGCAAAGTGGCATTAACCACTGGATGCCATATTGCGTGTCACTTATCTATGAGCACGTCAAGTACCATGACGCGATCACGTGACCGACCAAATCATCACTGTTTTGCGTTAGAATGCTCGTAAAACCGACGGTGATATATAACACATCTATCGGCGAACATCTCGCCAGAAAAATCACAGGTACGCTAGCGCCCACGAGACCCCATTCGTGATAGCCATAAATAAATGCATGAGTATGAAGGAAACGAGCCCAACCCTCGCCAATGCTGGTCGTTCTGCCACCTTTACCGGCGCAGCGGTAGGTGTGAAGTGCTTCCAAACAGAGGGCACGTCACCGATATCGAATAAAAATCAGCCTACTTCACGTAGCGGCATCTCACGATTAATAGCAATGTCACATACTTTCCCAGTTCACCTCACCGATCAATAACAGTTTTCTTGAAGTAAAACTCTGGTATTTTCACTGGTATTTGCTTACTGTCTAAAGCCCATAGCAGATACGCGATTTAAATTTTGACCTATGCGATGTTGCATTTCATCCCATATCTAAAGGGCCAGATGACACCGAAATGATGATTTCGTTTTGCCTATCATCCAGAATAGTGCTCAAAAACACTATTTTCTTATATTTCGGGGCGGTTGGGTACAACGTTTAGTTCATGGCGCAATTCGCCTCCAAGGTGATTCAGAAGCTGAAAACCATCATATCAGGTGGCTACATCTGCGATTTCGAATGCTCTTGGAGAGCTCAATATCCATTGTAAATAATGTGAGCTGAAATGTCCTTGTACCACATCCAGCATTGGCCATTTGGAGGCAATAAGTACGATTTATTGCTCATCATTCACGATTTCAGCGAAAAACAGTTTGGGATGCTCCCTATAACGGCGCCCCAGCCCAGTGACCTGTCACATCTTAACTTATTGTAACCATAAGGTGGGCAAGTGATGCCCCATCAGCTGCGCCTGGCTGACGCGAAGCGTGTACGAGCCTTCTGCGACCGGCAAACACACTTGGGGGCCGCATCAACCCCCTCCCTTGCTCTGATGAGTGTTATGACATTTCTTTTCATCACACTGCATTCCAATTAAAACGCTCGGACCGGCCCGACTCTCGTGATTACGGGGGGTGGCGATTATCGCCATGTCAGCGCTAACTATTGCCGTTTTGAAAATTTGCACGCCTCCAAACTCGAGCTCTAAACTAGAATCACTCTGGGCCAAAGTCAAAGGGAAAAGCGGAAGGCATTTCATGCTGGCGGCAATATATCGGCCTCCTCGTAACACTCTACCTGCCTTAAATGATGACTTCGCTGAGCTCGAAAGACAGGTTCATTTGGCAACACTGAACTTTACCGCCACTTTCTACCTCGCAGGTGATCTAAATTGTAACCTTTTCGACACAACAAATAGCCCCAGCAAAGCACACCTGCTTGAGTTCGTAAGAAACTATTCATTACTGTGACAGTGGAACGCCCTACATTTGACATAGGATCTTTATTGTATGTCATCATAACAAATTCGCCCTGTCGAGAGAACCAGAGTGAGATTCCGCCACTACAGTCCCGACAAATTTATCATATGTTCAATTCAAATAAACAGGCCTGCCTCAGTTAACACCGTGATAAAGTCACGTTCTTTCGGACGAGTGGACACCTCGGAACTGACCCTTGGCCTTGGTGAGATCAACTGGGTCCAGGTCACTAGTCGCATCTCTGTAACCGACAAATGGGACAATCTGCTGAGATTGTTGACACTTTCTAGACGAGCACCTGCCACTCAGAAACATCAAAATTCGGAACCCAACAGCACCACATGTTAGCGAAGCTACCGAACAGCTCATGCATCGGCGAAATGTAGCCTTGCATTTGCAAGATATAAACACATATAAAGTACTTAACTGACAAGTTCGATCAGCTATTAGAACTGACTGTAGGGAAGAGATTAGTGGAAAGATAGCTAGGAAATGCCCATCAGCTGCGTGGCGTGCTATTAAACCTATTATCGACACAAAAAAGGATCTCACAGAGTTCAACCTCAGGTCCTACCTGAGCAGCTTAGTCAACATTTTGTTAGTGTCGGACCAAAAGTATCAGCAGAGGTCAAATGCCAGGCAAACATGCCTGAACACACAGCTTCCAGTTGTCGGCTATCGCGCGTCTCTACCAGCTTCTATAAAGTGTCACCCATATCTCTTGAACAGCTAGCCACAATCGTCATAGACATGAGAAGCACAGGTGTTTGTGGACCCGACGGGATCTGTACTAAGGTTAACAAATGTATGTTCTTTTTATCGGCGAAGTGTTCCTCGACATTATAAACACATGTCTGACTACAGCTGATATCCTCTCCACTTGGATAAAGTCGATAGTAACTCTCATTTACAAATCAGGAGGTCCTTCGGATCCATTTAATTTTAGACCCATCTCATTGGTTCCGGTTATTACCAAGACCACTGAGAGGGTTGTGCAGAAACAACTCTATCACTACCTAAACTCAAACCACCTACTGGCTCAAACTCAGCACGGCTTTCGACCACGCCACTCTACGGAATCCGCTCCTATGTCAGTCACGGACAAAGTACTAGCAGCAATGGACCGTTCGGAAGTAACTCTCCTCTGCATTCTGGACGTCAATAAATGCTTGGACGTTTTAGACCACACCAAACTGCTCACTAAACTAGAACTCCATGGAATCGATACCGACTGGTTTAAGGCATATATGGGAGGTCATACGCAGGCTGTTAGCATCTCAGATCGACACGGAAACAGGCACCTCTCCTCCTTTCTTCCAGACAACATAGGTGTCTTTCAAGGTTCATCGCTAGGTCCACTCCTCTGTTACATCTTTTCGAACGACCTCAATCTGCACGTCGATGTAGCACACGTCACCCAGCTCGCAGACGACACCCAGATCCTCATCTCCGGTCGCAAATCTGATCTCCCAAATCTGGTAAGTCACATGGAGTCATGTCTGAACCAACTTTACGACTACTTCCTGGATAACGGTTTGAAGGTGAACCCATCCAAAACTCAGCTTCTAACGTTCGAATCGCGTCAAAATCTTCGTAATATTACCCCGATACGAGTGTGCTTTAGGGTCGCCGTGATAGATGAGAGCCATTCGTGTAAGAACCTTTGGGTGACATCTGATCGCCACATGTCGTGAGATTTCCAAGTAGCTGTTGTGGTCCGCAAGTGCACTGGGTTCCTTCTGGCCCTGGGCCATCTGCGTCACAATCTGCCGACCAGTACCCTCTTCACTATAGTCAATAGCCTAGTTATATCCAATATCGGCTACTGCATATCTGTTTACGGGAATGAGTCGTCAGCAAACCTCCACAGACTAGACAAGATCATTAACTTCGCCACTAAAGCCGTTTCAGGTCTACAGAAACTTGATCATATTTCTGATGCCCGCAACAAGTTGGGTCTCCTCACCGCAGCTGATCTGAATATATTTCACAGTCTCACTTTGCTCCAAAAGATCATTCTGACGCGTGAGCCCACGCACATTGCCGGTCAAATCACTGCAAACTCCACCCCGCGAAACCGTCACAAACGTGCAGACAACCTGCACCTGCCAGCCATACACAGAGAGGCTGGCCGCAGGAGATTTCCCTACTCGTCTGTCTTCCACTATAACAAACTTCGTACAGAAACAAAAACATCGAGGCTGTCTAACTTCAATAAACATGCACTAGCGTATCTCCACGAAGAACACTAATCACACACAAAAAAAACTTACACCATGGATATCTGTACACTATGAAGTCACCTTTATGTCATCGCTTTCCTATCACTTCCATAAGCTACCCGTTTACAGCTCGTGTTGCAAGCACGGTGTATGTAGTGCAGATAGTGACATGGGCATTGTATTATGTTGGTGTACGAATGTTTGTTGCGCATCTGCCCACACTACTGACCACAAATCTATCCTTTCTGTGTAAATATCTGTGAGTTATACCCGGACTGTCCATAATAGCTACTGCACGTGGAGCGCTTGTAATGTGAACTTACTACTGCAGCCTCTCGCGCTGCATTGCATCAGTCGTAAGGAACCGCTAGGGGTTCATCGACCCTCCTTCACCGGCGGGGCTAGCCTGGTTTCGTCGAAGGTCAGTGCGTATAATTCGAGGGAGTCCATGTTGCTCTCCTAAACTGCAGCTGCTGTCTAATGCTGTTTTCCAAGTCAAAATGGTTTGGTCTCCCCACCTCTACGTACAACATGGACTTGTATTCTGTGATCACATGTGTAGCTCACCATATTGATGTACACGAGAAATATAATAGTTCCTTTTTAACCGGTACCAAAGGAGAGAAACTTCATGGATTAATGGATAATTCGATTTCGCTTTCTTCGCGAATTCGCCGTCATGAAGACACGCCGGGGAGAATGTACTCTTAGATATGCGCGTGCAATAAATAGGGTGATCTATAACTATCGTGCCTTTAACTGATGGACGGTGTCCTTTAACTGATGGACGGTGAATCGTGCCTTTAACTGATGGACGCTTATTCCTCCCTGTCTGATAGCGATACACTGGTAGATCACCGTCTCTATATTCACTGTGCACGGTCTGATTATGCACGCTGTTAGCTCGGGCCTTGCCCTGACCCGACTGACCCTGTTGGGGCGAACAGTCGGGAGTGGGTCGCGAGTCCGTGGTGCCATATAACCATAAACCACGGCCGGCTCTCCACACGTGGGACACACGCACAACAGACAGTAGTGCAGGGAGGGATGCTCTGCGGCATGCGACACCCGTGCAAAGTTGCATTTCGCAAGATTAGCCCTGTCGTCCCGCTGCACATTCCCCGCTTCACCAACACGTACGAGGATGGTCACAGGCCCCATGTGTTGTGTTTGTGCGGCGTACAGGTTTTTAATGCGGTAACTATAGCAATAACCGGAACAATTTCAAAAAGAATGTCGAAACTCGGGCGTGCGTCCTTTCCAAATGTCAACAAGCCAAGCTCCATAATTTGTGTTGAATTATTCCCACGTGCCCTCATCACCCGAAGTTATTGTCTGCGCGCGACTCCAGCTCCGCCTGAGACAATAGTTCCGGGCGCATCAAAAAGATGAAGTCAATGAGAAACATGAGACGAAGACCAAGATAGGCAAGTCATGCATCCGGCAGGATAGGATTATTCGGTCCTATAGATAATTCATCGCATTAAGATACGTTTGCTTCACTGCCAATGGAACGTCCGCTTCAGAGGCGGTGCATAAATAGGAAATCGGCACTTCCAGCACAGCGCGGAAAACCAGGTCTCGATGCAGTGCTTTGTAACAAGGTTGCATTCAGAGGTTTTTCGAAGCGCGCGTGACCCAATTTCATTGTTTATACTGTGAGTTGTCGGTGGCCTAATCGTCATAGAACTGAAAGAGGACCTATGTTGTTCCATTATGTCTCCATGACGACACGGCATACGTAACCACATGTGTGTGTGTATACGCCATCGTTTAAAAATGCGTGACTATGTGCTACGTTTTGGGTGAAAATAAACGTAGGCTACCTATAAAGGTTCAAAAGATGTTATGTCTAGAGACAAGAGATGAATCAGTGTTGTTTTGTAACGAAACAGACACGTCTGCCGTTGTACTTTTCATAATGTGACACCCAGGCTCTGGTTTGGAATTTTGGGTTAGTTCTCACTTTACCAATATAATATGCATCATGTGGGGCTTTGGGATAGCAAATCAGCTTTTTGCCAGTGTGCACACACCCAAAAAAGGAGGCAAAGTGCAGACGCTTGAAAATTGTGTTTACAGCTAATACATTTCACGTGGGGGGTATATCGTTGGAGTCATAAACATTATAGGTGGTGAGGTGATTCCTCAAACACATTTGTGGCTGTTGAATGGAATCTTTGGAACATTGTCAATTTGTGGAAATCGCAATTACTCTGAACTAATGGCACGGAAGTTCTAGGGCCAGATGCGCTGAGAACTGGCTCTGATCATATTAATTTCGCATTCACTCTCTGGCAAGCGAAGCAAATCAGAGGCGTCCTTTCTCAAACGCTTCCAATAGGGACAAGTCTAGTTCACATCAGACAGAAATATGTACTTGTCCCAAGCAAAGGTTCAGTGATACCTTTCTGGGATATCACAGTGAAGCAAGGTTTGCCGCAACTCTGATGGTGTGTGTCCTGATAATTCCGGGGCACGTGTGGGACCGAACCCGCAACCCTGGCATTGCTACAGCCCGAAGGTGGGTCAGGTCATTTCAACACTCGGCTGCATACACCACACAACTTGATAAACATGGAACATATTTGGAAAAGGAGCTCCGTTTCTCAATTTCTCGTTTCGCGACCGAGAAGTGTCCAGTCATGACAATTTAGGGGCCCACCCACTAGAAAACGTCTGGATGTGCATTGCGCCTCTGCTAGTGATGACTGCACCAATAGTGTAAGGTGGGTTTCATTGGAAATAATACGTTTCATGATTCCCGTCCGGTAACACGCGTATTTCCCATCGGCGGGAGGGGGCTAACACCGTGAGCTTGGCAATGCTGTGAGTCCCACAGCGTTACAATTGACGAAATACGTTCATGATCCCCCGATGTACCGAAGCAGGTAATTTTTACCACAGTGGTAGCCTTGATTAGTCAAGATTTGCCAATGGATGACGGCACTCTGGTTCTGGATAATTCATTTGAATGCCAACGTTGATACTCTTTCACGAAAACTTTAGGTTGTGTTGCTGGAAACACCTATGCATGATCATGCCCTGATCTTGCAAAAACTTATTAATTGGATTAATTAACTGTTAAAAGGAAAATGAGCGAGAAACAGCATTAGAACGTAGCAAGTATGACGAAAGAAACAGAACATGTACCCACGAACGAGACTGTGAACATCACCGACGCTCATCCCTACCCAATCTGTTCGTCCTTATTGACGCAATATCCAAGTCCTATGCAATAATCCTTCAGCAGCGTGTTCCATTCCATGTTCCGCTTTCTTTTCCGTTTCAGTCGCTGTTACCGGCACAAGAATAACCGTACCGTTTTGGAATTGCATCTGCATTAATACAACAATATCGATGAAGTACGAACACACCACACCCCTGCCCTCGCGCACGGGAACCAGCCAGATCCTTCCACTCCCTTTGCTGGGTGATTTGGCACGTCATTTGGCGTGTCGATGCCCAATTTGTCAGGATGAAAATACCCACGGCGCCGCCGTGATCTTTCCATTCAAGGACATAGCTTAGAATTACCGGGCCCTACCTTCGTCTTGGCGACCCCGCCTCACAACGTCGACTGCGACCTGCACTCTCGTCACGTGCCGGACGCTACGAGTGCCGGTCAACACCATGCAGCTATACAACTGGGGGCCCCGAGCCTCTCGGCTGTACCCGGCTGCAGTCTTTTCAATCCATGGCGGAAGCGACGACAGAGAAGAATACCTTACGGTGCGGCGTGTATGCAGATGCGAACGCTGACGTACTGAGAAACACAATGCGTGTGCAAATGGATGCCGCATCGACATCGGAGCCAGCGACGGATGCCGCATCGGCATCGGAGCCAACGACGGATGCCGCATCGGCATCGGAGCCAACGACGGATGCCACATCGGCATCGGGGCCAGCGATGGATGCCACATCGGAGTAAAAATGGGCCGTGTCCTTCATCACAGTGCTTGGTGTTTATTTATTTATGTTTATGGTGTCTATTGGTGTTTCTGTTAGCAACCGCCCGCGACATACACGCAGGACGGTCGTGGCCGGAAAAACGAACGGTCTGCAACGCATTCACGTCAGTAGAGCCACCCAGACACCCATACCACACCACAGCACCCACACCACACCACAGCACCCATACCACACCACATCACCGATACCACACCACAGCACCCATACCACACCACAGCACCCATACCACACCACAGCACCCATACCACACCACAGCACCCATACCACACCACGGCACCCATACCACACCACAGCACCCATACCACACCACAGCACCCATACCACACCACAGCACCTATACCACACCACAGCACCCATACCACACCACAGCACCCAACCACACCACACACCACACCACAGCACCCATACCACACCACAGCACCCACACCACACCACAGCACCCACACCACACCACAGCACCCATACCACACCACAGCACCCATACCACACCACAGCACCCATACCACACCACAGCACCCATACCACACCACAGCACCCATACCACACCACAGCACCCATACCACACCACAGCACCCATACCACACCACAGCACCCATACCACACCACAGCACCCATACCACACCACAGCACCCATACCACACCACAGCACCCATACCACACCACAGCACCCATACCACACCACAGCACCCATACAACACCCATACCACACCACAGCACCCATACCACACCACACACCACCACAGCACCCATACCACACCACCCATACCACACCACACCACCACGCACCCATACCACACCACAGCACCCACACCACACCACAGCACCCATACCACACCACAGCACCCATACCACACCACAGCACCCATACCACACCACAGCACCCATAGCAGCCATACCACATCAGCAGTTATGCATCATCAGTCATACTCATACCACAGCAGCCATACAAGTTGAGCAAACATACCACGTCAGTAGTCATACTATACCAGTCATACCGCATCGGTCATAGCACACCAGTAATACCGCAGCAGCGGTCAACCCACGTCAGCAGCCATACCACATCAGCAGTCATATCACAGCGGCAGTCATACCACATCAGCAGCAATACCACATCATTAGCCATACCACATCAGCAGTCATACCACATAAGCAGCCATACCACATAAGCAGCCATACCACACCAGCAGCCATACCTCGCCAACAGTCATACAACATCAGCAGTCATACCACAACAGCAGCCATACCACATTAGCAGTCATACCACATCAGCAGTCATACCACATTAGCAGTCCTACCACATCAGCAGTCATGCCACATCAGCAGTCATACCACAGCGACAGAACAGTTTGTGTCAGTTCCAGATACGAGGCCAGACGTGGCCATTTCACCCCAGTAGCGACCGTAGCGGCCGTCGTGGCTTCTGCCGTCTGTCCCAACGCCCGGCCAGGTTTACAGCTCAAATCCAATTACCCTTGAAGGGTCAGGAGCTAAGGAGGCTCTCCAACAGACACTAGCAGATCTCAGCTGGAAAACAAATAGCGTGCTGGAATTCAGCTTAGCATTATGCTGTAGAGAGCAAAGTCGGACCGGCCGCTGGACCCAGACGCGCACAGGTGAGGAATGCTGCAGCTCTAAATCCAACAAGCGAACTGACATTCAACATCTTGAAGGAGACAACGGCAGTCCAGCCAAGTCCATCGCCGCT
>JAOTOL010001493.1:1245000-1287216 GCA_034440575.1 Imbricaverruca yamaguchii
GAACTGCGACAGTGGTAGGCTTCACTCCTGTGCCAGGCGAGGCTGAACAATCAACAGTGACGCACCGGCACGGATCAGCCATGACCAGATGGTATCAACAGGGGTGTGGTGTGGCCGTGTCCTAGAAAATGCGGAAACCAAAAGGATTGAACCGCTAGCAACATACGCACGCTGGTCTGCCGAGTCCTGTAGCTATGCATATTGTGCGGCCTGTCATGGTAGGAACTCGTGCTCGCGGTTCAGTTAATTGCTGCTCATTATGTAGCGAAGCGGCTTCATACCCGGCGGAACGGTACTTGTCCGGGCAGTGCTGAGAACCTGTACAGAAGCGCTGTGCTCCTGAGCTGCATCGGCGCCTGGCAGGGATGCTCAGCCCACTGCTACCACGTAAGAGCTAATGGGTTCACTCCGAGCCACTGTTTCTTGGAATGTTGCCTGACGAGAGTGTGGCAACTCGTGGCCGGGCGGTGACTGCAGTGCTGCGATGCCCGCTCAGGGACGACACGCCGGGCCACGTCCGCCCGTTCCGTCTTGGTTAGTTATTTGAGATTAAGGGCGCATCGACTGCGTCGGTCATGCAGCGCCCATGACATCATCAGTGAAACAGTGAGATGCAACCCGTTCCGTCTTCCTGGCGTTGAGATGGAGCCAGTAGAACACACATGGATCATAGACTCATGGGTGGGTTATTCGTTTTACGACACATCGACCGTTGAGCCATGTAGCGTCGCCAATCTCTCACGCCGATTGGCCGCGGGAGAAGAGTAGCGACAGGTGAGATCCGAACCCACAACCTTTCGATTGTAAGACGAGCGACGTACCCCTAGGCTACTCGTCCCCGATCATAGACTCAGAGAGAATGAGACTATTTGCGAGCCACCGACAACCCTCACCGTGCAAGTCGATCACATCAGAGGCATCGTGGACACTCCGTTCAGCATTCCAGCGTAGCCTGTGTAGATGCAGGCCGTTGATAGAGGTTCAGCTGGTCAGTGATGCTCAAGGTGGATCTTGGAAGGTGGTCGGCCCAGTCGGCACAAAGCCAAGCCGTGCGCGCATAGATATCACTAGATCTATTCTTCCGTTCAAGTTAGTAATCTAGGCTGATATTTGCATTACCGTGCAACGTAATGCGCTTACAGCCTCGTGGTACTTCCGTAAATATCTCGCCTATGAGGCGAGGGGGGGGGGGGCGTAACTACACCGGAGAAGGAGCGTGCAAATATGTACCGCAACCGTCGCGTGGAGTTTTGGCGACGAGAATGTTGACTGCACCCTCTCCCATAATGCTTAGAGGCGCTTTGCTTCGGACTAAGTTTTGCAACTCGGAACCTCATCGACGATGGCTGAGCGACAGATCGCTACTTCAAGTGAAAGTCATCGAAAAATGCGCTTCCCAGCTGTGCTGAGACGGTGAGTCTGCATGAGTTGTGGCAGCCGCGGCGGCGGCCGGCAACATCGCGCGGCGCCATCGGCCGGGCCGGCCAGACGCCAGGCCAGCAGACGACAGGCCAGCAGCCGCCAGGCCAGCAGACGACAGGCCAGCAGCCCGCTGTCCAGGCCAGGCCGGGCTGCGGTCCAGACACACTGACGACACAACGGCTATTTATTGCACGGCGGCGGGCCGCTCTCCAGTCGCTGGAAGGTGTCCGCCAGGCCGGCCAGCCCGCCTCCGGCCAGCGCCGCCCGGACGGCGGCGAAGAAGCCGTGCCAGTGGTGCAGGTTGTGCCTGGAACACGACCGCCCTCAGTGAGGAACACAGCTGACTTCGGTGAGGAATACGGTCACCTTCAGTGGTTGGTTGGTTGGTTGGTTGGTTGGTTGGTTGGTTGGTTGGTTGGTTGGTTGGTTGGTTGGTTGGTTGGTTGGTTGGTTGGTTGGTTGACTGGTTGTTGGTTTTATAACACATCGACCGTTGAGTCATGTAGCGTCGCCCATATCTCACGACGATTGGCCGTGGGCGAAGAGTAGCGACAGGTGAGGCTCGAACCACCAACCTTTCGATTGTGGGACGATCAACTTACCCATGGACTACTCGTCTCCTCCTTTTAGTGGGAAACACGGACATCTTCAGTGGGAAACACGGACACCTTCAGTGGGGAACACGGACATCTTCAGCGGGAAACACTGACATCTTCAGTGGGAAACACGGGCACATCCAGTGGGAAACACGGACACCTCCAGTGGTGAACACGGCACCGCTCGTGAGTGGGGAATCGCGCCGTCAACTTGGTACCGCGGCGTTCTGTGTGTGTGTGGGGGGGGGGGCAGCGTAACGCATCGGGCAGTAGCAACAGAGTAGCGCAGTAGCAACGTAGAGTAATGGATGTCCCAGGCCGAGTTCAGGGTGCAGTGTCTGGTGGATGCGTGGGACCTGGCTCAGGGAGCAGTGTCCGGTGGATGTGTGGGACCTGGCTCAGGGAACAGTGTCCGGTGGATGTGTGGGACCTGGCTCAGGGAGCAGTGTCCGGTGGATGTGTGGGACCTGGGGCTCAGGGAGCAGTGTCCGGTGGATGTGTGGACCTGGCTCAGTATGTGGCGCACACACCCGAAGGGGGGAGGTCAGCAGCACCAGTGACACGACGGTAAAAAGAAGGGCGTAACCAGACCACCAGCGGGAAGTGGGACGCGCCGTCAGCGGCGCGGCAGGTACGCTTCCCAGGACGGGAAGACGAGAGATGTAATTGAATCTGAAGGCAAGGTGATGCGTGCAGAACAGAACGGAATCCAACACGCCAAGAGGCACGGGCGGGAGACGCCACTACCGTGCAAATATGTGCTAGGGATTGCCTAGTTTCAAGTTCCGAGTTTTGTGCCACCTTTACACACCGCGGGCAGGGCTGATGGAGTAATATCCCCAGGGGGAACATACATTTCGAACCATACAAGTCTGATGTCACCGTCTGCAGTCCGTTTCGCAGCAGCGTCAGCAGCTTCGCCTCCAGTCAGACGTACGTGACTGGGGATCCACGTAAAACCACACCAGCTTCCACTCATGAAGCGATGTCACAGTTCATGCACAATATGGTGCACGAGATGAATACAAAAATATCGCTTTCCCCGCTACATGGAATTTCACGAAATAGACAGATTTCAGAGGGATTCAAGACTCCAAAATGGCGATAACAACCTCAGTTGGCTAATTATGAATGTCGGCGTCTCAAACCTCCCAATTTAAAGAACTTGCGTCGAAATAATCCAACTACTTAACGCCGGCATGCTAAGGCATGTTAGGCCAAGTTGGCTTTAAAAAACAGCATTTACCAAATCACAAAGCTTTCTAAATTCCGAGTGCTTCGAAACTCCGAATCATCTGAAAATGTAGGTAAGAAGACAATCTTGGAGCGCATTACGATACGAACTGAACCTTGACAATGCTATATAGACTGGATGCACTCTCACGGCGTCTTCGAACGACTCGAGCAGGCAGGGGTATCGTCTATAACCAACAACTTCTAGAAGCCAATCATCCTGGGAATGGGAGAGGTGGAGTTTAGGGGCGCATCGACTACATCGGTCATGCAGCTGGGAGAGGTGGCACATGAGCACCGTATCCGGAGAAAGGAAGAAGTGAGGACATGGGCACCGCATTCGGATGTGGGCACCGAATCTCCGCACGCCTAGATTGCACGAAGAGAACAACACACATGGCTTCGAGCCGTCGTCAGCGGCGCGGCAAACTGGAAGGTTGTGCCGCAGGCAGCAACGCAGTCAGCTTCACGTATATCTCCATACATTTCCGAGACGACGACCAATCAAAAATGTCGGCCACTCTTATCGGCCTTGATCCCAGCGGTCAACTCTACGGAGCACATAAATCGTTCAATCCGGCCGGAGGGCAGCGGGTTCGATGCCCCTCCCCTCACCTAAATATGCCACTGGTGTTGATAAGCTTGCGGAATGAGTCTGCCAGACGCCGAACAGAAACTCCGGATCTGCACGACTCGGCTTTAAACCCGGGCGAAATTGAACGGAACCAGCAGGGACTGGTAGCTTTGCTCTTCCTGTACCTTGCTGATTTCGAGCGCCGGCGGAGCGAGGACGAGGGCGGAGCGAGGGCGAAGCAAGGATGGAGCGAGGGCGGAGCGAGGGCGGAGCGAGGGCGGAGCGAGGGCGGAGCGAGGGCGGAGCGAGGGCGGAGCGAGGGCGGAGCGAGGGCGGAGCGAGGGCGGAGCGAGGGCGAGGAGGGCGGAGCGAGGGCGGAGCGAGGGCGGAGCGAGGGCGGAGCGAGGGCGGAGCGAGGGCGGAGCGAGGGCATAGCGAGGGCGGGAACGGAGCGATTGGGAAGCAAGGATGAAGCGAGGGGAAGCAAGGGCGGAGCGAGGGCGACGCGAGAGTCAACTTGCTCTCGTGTACATACGACAAAAGTTCAAAAGTCGATGTCGCGACATGAACTTTTGTGCCAGATCCTGTGCCTGAAGCATAGCACAACTCAGCCCGCCTCCTACCGTCGGTCGTTCAACACCCTTAATGATGCCTCATACTGCGAATGATAAGTCCGGTCGAACCGCCCTAAAGCCCACCACCCCCAACCCACCACCAAAAGACGCCTCACACTGGTGGGTATTTCTATCACGAGGTGGCCTCGGTCTCCCCATCCCAACTTGCCACGTGCACTGCAGGCCCCTGTCAGCTCCATTCCACTTCATCCACGTACGTCTGTGAGCGCAGCTGACTCCTGTTTCCCGGCCAATATCCTAGCAACTTATTGTACCCATAACTATCCCAGCCGTATCACAACAGAAGGCAGGATAATACTCCGTCGCCATCTCAGTACGATTGATTGGACGCAAAACTCGCCCCCTGAGTGGCAGACGTACCAACACCCAAGCACGTGCTTCACCTTCGCAACGGCATGGCAATTTGAACCCCCGATGCAGGGGCGGGGGTGCTGCGACCCCCGCCCTCCCTCTAGCGTTTCAAAACAGGGTGCTAGCGACGTGGAAACAATGCCAGCCTGCTGTACGGTACGATACTTCACGGTTGACAGCTGATTCTTATACTTCGGCATTACTGGTTCACCTCCCAGCCCCGCTTAAAGATTAACTGTTTGCAAAATCGAGAAATTCCAAGGTTTAATAATCGAGAAATTCCACTGTTTAAACCTACGCAAGGAAGACAACAGATGTGCATTTGGAATGTTCAGAATGTTCATGATGTGCGCTGCCCTGACTGACTGCACAGTCACGCCGGCTTCAAGTATGCGTGCAAAGCCGCAGCCGTAGAAGATACAAAACATTCGCCAAGTTGCATCACCAAGGGCAGAAATAAACACCGCCATCCATTCTGTGGACCGCACTTGGGTTACCATCCTTTCCCGGGACTGCACTGGGGTTAACGTGTCCCTTCCTGGGACTGCACTCAGGTTACCACCCCTTCCCGTGACTGCACTGGGGTTAACGTGACCCTTCCCGGGACTGCACTCAGGTTACCATCCCTTCCCAGGATTGCACTGGGGTTATCATCCCTTCCCGGGACCGTGCTGGGTTAACGTCCCTTTCCGTGACTGCACTGGGGTTAACATCCCTTCCCGGGATTGCACTGGAGCTAACATCCCTTCCCGGGACTGCATTGGGCTACCATCCCACCCTGGGACTACACTGGGGTTAACGTGTCCCTTCCCCGGACTGCACTCAGGTTACCATCCATTCCCAGGATTGCACTGGGGTTAACATCCCTTCCCGGGACTGCACTGGGGTTACCATCCCATCCTGGGGCTGCACTGTGACTACGACTCCCTACATGGACTGCACTGTGGTTAACATCCCTTCCAGAGACTGCACTGGGGTCACCGGAACGCCGATCCGACGCGATACCGCCGAGCTGGCCGGAAGGAGGCGGCCGCCGACTGTACGGCGAAATTTATCGCCGGCTGGCGTGGCGCGAGAAAATGTCGCCGGGAATTTCTCTGAACAAAGGCCGAGAGAGCTGGTTAGTTACTGGGGCAGTGCGGCGAGCCGACGCGAAAACTCACGAGCACTTCGGAGGAAATATTGCGACGATAGTTGGTAAACATCAGGACGAAGAACGGATCTGGCTCCGAGTGGAAAAACTAGAACTTGAAAGTCTGCATTGCGCTGTGGAACTCTATTGGTAGTCTGCCGACAACGGAAAAGTCGCCGCAAACACAACCTTCCCGGCAAAGATTAAGCACGCTTCATGATTGTGGAGAAAAATAGCAAAAATGAGAAATAAAAGAATACATCTAATCTTTAGCATGACAAATTGCAACGCGAAATGGGACCAAAACATCCAGCAAACCAAAACAAGCAACAGCAACAAAGCAACAAGCAGCGCAGTTCCAAAAGAGTGACGGACTGAGCGTGACTGAGCGTGACTGACTGAGCGTGACTGAGCGTGACTGACTGAGCGTGACGGACTGAGGGTGACGGACTGAGGGTGACGGAGTGAGGGTGACAGACTGAGGGTGACAGACTGAGGGTGACGGACTGAGCGTGACGGACTGAGCGTGACGGACTGAGGGTGACAGACTGAGGGTGACGGACTGAGGGTGACTGACTCAGGGTGACGGACATGACGGACTGAGCGTGACGGACTGAGGGTGACGGACATGACGGACTGAGCGTGACGGACTGAGCGTGACGGACGGACTGAGCGTGACGGACTGAGCGTGACTGACTGAGCGTGACGGACGGACTGAGGGTGACGGACTGAAGGTGACGGACATGATGGACTGAGCGTGACTGACTGAGCGTGACGGACGGACTGAGGGTGACGGACTGAAGGTGACGGACTGACTGGGCGTCACAGATTGAGTCACGGGCTTGGCCGGCCCCGTCGGCTCAGGTCGACTCTCGTACCATATATACGTATCGGGAAGTGGACTCACTTGCACTTCACCCTCGTTCGTAATTACAAGATCAAAATGCTTCGAATTCCTTTAAATATACCATGATAGGTTCTAGTCAAAATGTCACATCGCGCAATGCGTGGTGTTTGAACACGTGTAGGGTATACGTCGGGTGAACCTTATTTGCTACTTAAAGTGGCCTGCCATGGTCTGTTCTGCAGACTATACAATCGCCATTTCAGCCATCTCAATTTCCTTCACACACTAGGTACAGAGGAATGATTTCGGATAAGACGTTTTGAAGATTAACTTTATGTAATCACGAACAGTGAATGTAAGTCGCTTGAATCGATATCTGGTGCTTCGATATACTTCAAAGATAAGATATGTGTACCACTGACAGCATTCGTGCTGATTGCGATTATCATAACTGATAATTTGAATTCACCGACGAAGAATTAAACACAATACACCCAAGTAGTTGAGTGGACACAACGCATTGTTTGTACTGAACATAATTAAATAAAGTTGAAATCTAACTTTAACAATTACATTCTACCTTCAGTCAGCGCTAACTAGGTTTGATATAAAAATTGAGTTTCTATCTAGCTAAGCTTGCGCAGTGCTAAACATGGCCGTTTTTCTCCGTAATGGTAAACACAACCTTGATCGTCACATTTCAAGAGTATTTTGGATAGCCAATAGCGTCAGTGGCCATGTGCATTTCTTCAACAAGGCACACACAAATTCGACGATAATTTCATTTTCCCCACGTTCTCTCGATTACATCCGGTTGACTAATATCCTTTCACAAATCGATGCCGGTAGTTGGCAATACAATGACCGAGGCTCCACGATCGCGGCAAGTTCCACGAAAGACGGCGCGTGGCACGGCACGCGTCATACATATACAGTCCACCCATAGTAAAAATATCCGCTTAAGTTTAATGGCGCTTCAACTATAATGTTGTCATTCAGCACACTCGAAAAATAGCTTCAAGGTTCCAGTAGTGACACAAGCTTGTCACAGGAAAACCGGATTCGGCACAATCTCCAGCTTTGCATTGCGTCCCATTTCAAATTTCCTCAGCATCGTGGAACGGAAGGGCAGTTTGAGGCGAGCACAGCAGGAACATGGAGGTGGTGAACTTTGTTGACATTGGAAAGACCACGATCCAATATTTTCGAAATGGTTAGGTCAGATTTTCGGTTGACCTTTTGCAGCCCAGAATGAAATCGAATTGAACCAAATATCATTCTGATTTGGAGAAGCAACTCGAAATATAGCCTCGAGTTTTCGGGCACCATTCGAACATTCAGTGCAGTTATAATGCATGCTGTGTGATGAATACGATCGGCTCTCTTATTCACCCCGACCCTCCCCAACGGCAACAGAGCGCGTGAACGCTGACACCTGGCTTAAACAATAAACCGAACTGATTCATAGCACTATCGTCAATAAAGGTCACGCTATGAATAGTTATTGCTCAAACGAGCATGGGTGCGATGATGGCCTGTCAGATCGATGCCGGGGTTGTCGCCGTGGACTCTAGTTGTCGACCCTTTCCGTCCATGCCAACTTTTACACCGTGAATAATTTCGTCATTACCCACCGAGCCATATTGTCTTCCGACGTCGCCTTAAAATACGGCGGCGAATTTGGCCAAGTCATCTAAGGCATAACATGCATGGTTGGTTATGGTTGGTTTTACGACACATCAACTGTCGAGTCGTGTAGCGTCGCCAATCTCTGACGCCGATTGGTCGCGGGTGAAGAGTAGCGACAGGTGAGACTCGAACCCACAACCTTTCGATTGTGAGACGAGCGAGTTAGCCCCAGGCTACTCGTCCCCTGAGACATAACATGTATGGAGAAGCAAAGGCACGAGGTATCGCACTTGTACCTTAGTACGTTTCCCCAAACGGTATACCACTACCACCATTAGGAGTGATGGACGGCCAATGACCTGAGACGGAGGGTAGGGCCCCCGTGTTCCAGGGGCAGAGACCAGAGGGTCGGCAGTATACCGCCGTTGGCAGGGAGCTCGCGGACCGAACCTCTGCTGCCAAGCCGTAGCGGCATAAACACCGGGTCACCAGAGGCTCTGACGTCACACGGCGGACTAAACAGTGCGGCGTCGGAAGGACACATGACTCTTCTTCAAGCAGCGATTACGATTAATTTGTAGGAAATGTTTGGGCGCTAAATGACCTATCCTAGTGGATACACCAGAAAAAAAACCTACTGGAAAACGAGGAAGTGTTGCTATGAACTTAACAAAAAGCCAATACACGATAAGCACGACATTAAGGAAGCGAAATTTCGAAGGGTGAAGAAGGTTTCAACACCGTCAAGGTCCGGTTAGATCAGATCAGATCGAATCGGGTCGGGTCAAGTCAGATCAGGCCAGATCACATCGCTCATCTGAAATTCTACCTCATGGACACAACCGGTCGCTCAAGAACAACACGTGCATCGTGCGTGAACATTTGTTCTTGCTTTACCATTTTTGGATGATCGATTTCAAGTAACATCAGAAGCATATCAGGCAGTAACAGGCAACCTGTGTCCTTCTAGTAGTGCGTAAAGGACAGTTGCCCATTTGACCATCATGCAACAGCACGCGCATGGAAGACCAACATGTACATGTAAAAAGAAAAAGCGGTCGGAAACGACATATCTTTGCGGAGTCATAACACCCACGCCTGACAGTGTCGTACTCATTTCGTTATACTTTCCAATCGACAACGGGGACCAACAAAGAAAACGAGTCAGTATCCCAACCATGAAAATATATTTATAATGAAAAGCTTTCGGTTTCTGATAGGGGCGAATCCAGGAATTGTCATGAGAAGTTGGTTGGTTATTGGTTTTACGACACATGGACCGTTCAGCCATGTAGCATCGCCGACCTATCACGCCGATTGGTCGCGGGCAAAGAGTAGCGACAGGTGAGACTCGAACCAACAACCTTTCGATTGTGAGACGAGCAACTTACCCCTAAACTACTTGTCTCCAATTGTCATGAGAGGCATGTGTGCGGGTTGGCGCTACTGAGAATGTACCTGGAGGTGTGCCTTTGCTTTCCGAGGGACGCCTCTAGCTGAAACGTTCGGGGGGGGGGGGATGCACTCCAGCCTTCCCAGAGGAGCGCTTTTCCCGGTCTGAGGGGCACCCACCTTTCATGGTGGGTGGTCACATGCGCCACAGTGCCCTTGTATTTGCCCCTGGTTTCAGGTCCCTTTATCTCAAGCATTATGGTACTCATTTTCAGAATAAAATAAAGGACATTAAATACGTCCAGAGTTATCCACCGTGACGTTTGGATGTACACGATGATCAATGCAATTTACGAAGCATCGGCGACGTGACGTAAATTGATCCATCGGCCAGCATGCGCTCTGACAACTGGATGTAGATCAGGCTGGCATTCCGTCCTCTGTTTGAGTTCAATGTTTAACGTGAGCCAATAACTCTGTAAATGTGTTAGCTGCACTGTCTCAGTTAGAAACTCGAGCCGTGGGAGCGCGTGGTGCCGCTATCGCGCAGACAATACAACTAGTTATCTCACCAAATTGCTAACCATAACTCCAACTCGAAAACGCATGCCATTCATAACACAATGCACTCACACATTTCCTTTTGCAAAGTCCTATCCTTGTTTGAAATATGCAATCCTTCAGACTTTTCCCAGCCTTCCGTCAAAATGTATTCCGTGGCCGTGGAACAGCTGTAAACAGGATTGGTCACACGGTGACGTTGCTGCATCTAAGTCGTGCTTTGGCACCCTGCTCGACTAAAAGCTGAACAGTATGTTCCAGCCAACTCGGAGGCGACAATTACTTTGGGTTGCAAGTAGGAGTACCAAATCACAAAGATCCATGCCTGACCATTTCTGTTACACCCTGTGCATTATTGGCGATAGCGCTCACGTAACGGTCGCAATACTGTGTGCAACGGTCTGGATCTTCCTCCAACTTCCAATCCCCCTGCCGAAATCAGAAAAATTCTTGAAATGTAAATGTAAGTGAGCTCGAGTTTGATTTCCCCCGCATATTTATTTCTCCGCTGCAATCCATCACTAACAACACACGGCACCACCACGTGACTTCGGCACTATGCAAACCGCGTGCTTGAAAGCCTTCTCGACAATTTATTGGCTCTATCGAATCCGTCATAAATCGGAATGGCGCCGAAAGGCTTGAGCCTCATCGGCGCTTCCCTGTGATATACGCGGCTGAGCTATGACCAGACATGCTCCTGGATCCCATAAGTGGATCTGGATCATTAAGAACCCTTCGACAATTTGCATGTGGATCATGTTCCATGGAACGGTCTCTTTTAACTGGATATGATATCAGAGACACCGCATATCGCCATATAATTCCTGGGCACTGAAATGTCATGACATAAAACCGAGTCCACAGTCTTGGATACAAGAGGACATTGACACACAACGGAGATCACACTCCTGGATTCCGGAAACCATGACAAAACAAAAGATGGAGTCCAGTCTCGGATATCGGAAGATCATGGTAAAAAAATGGAGACCATAGTCCTGGATACCGGAAGACCATGGCACATACCAGAGACCATAGCTCTTGATACCGGAAGACCATGGCAAAAGAAGGAGTCCAGTCCTGGATACCGGAAGACCATGATACAAGACGGAGCCCACAGTCCTGAATCGTAGAACATCATTCGAAAATAATTTCACTGCGATTTTAATTTCAGACAGCCTTGTGTAAATCTATGCTTTGAATATTAGCTCATGGAAGCTACACTCACAAACCTGACCGTGAGACTTCGAATCTGCGTGATGCCTGATTCCCAGATGCCATAATGGTCCTAAATACTAAGTGTTGTAATATTTTGTTTCGAATGAGAAGCAGCTTTTTTTATACAACCCAGGAACGCTCCGCTGTCTCTTCACAAAAAAAAAAAGAATTGCGTATAATATGTCAAGTAGCTACAACACTTCCGTCTAGAATTAGCAGCAATATGTCAACTCAACTTAAGCATCGTGCAGGGTCCACAACACCAAACCAAATGTTTTGCTCGCGACCAGCGGAACACTACTAGCAGCGGCCCGCCGCCCGGTATGGCTTTGCCAATGCTGTCAAGCCATATCACATCACCGACCTATATGTAGCGGAGGATGGGGGAATCCCACTCCACCTCAGATGAGAATGCTGACAAAATTCGCTTGGCGAGTGAAGCTTGAAATATGGTAAGCGCATTTGTGTTGCCTCCGCTTCAAAGTTGCTTACTGAAACATCGCACGATGCGCATACTTTTTCTGTAATAAGGATCTCAATACTACAGCGTGAAGTGATTATGGAGCCTGCTTAATCCGACTCCGACGTTCCATGTCAACAAGAGCAAGTGTTCGGCGCTAGTTGGAGTTTAGGGGCGCATCGACTGCGTCGGTCATGCAGCTGACCGACATGCAGCTGACCAAGTTCATGCAGCTGAGTCTATTTGGCCAAAATACAGGGGGAAAGCAGATTCTGCAGAATGATTATACAAAGATGAGGCCTAGACTCTTAATTCTGGTGGTTTTTTGACAGTCACCAGTTTGACCATGCGACTAGTTAATGGGCGTGAGCAATACGTGTGTGTGTGTGTGTGTGTGTGTGTGTGTGTGTGTGTGTGTGTGTGTGTGTGTGTGTGTGTGTGTGTGTGTGTGTGTGTGTGTGTGTGTGTGTGTGTGTGGCCATCATAGGTAGTAAACCATCTACTCAATGGCTACCGCCACTAGCACCGAACAGCTGCTCTCGCTGACATGAAACGTCGGAGTCGGATCAGACAAACTCTACACCACATACGATTCTTCAATCCCTTAACCAAGCACACACACACGTCCGTTGAAGCCATTAACGACGAGATATGGTAATAATTTGGAAACGAAGGAAAGAGCGTTCGACTATCTTCAGGAATGTAACATCCTACTGAGGTGATCGAACATTCGATCCGAATAGTGCAAAATCCCGGGCAGCTCCACATGAAGACTGCCTGGGGCGACATATTCACCAACATTAGCCCACACACTGGCTATAGGCCCATGGGCGCCATGTTATAATTAAGGACATATCCGCCAGCCACGAGGCCTCGCCCATCGCCAATGCTCCGCATCTGTCAATTACAACTACGTCGATGTACTCCGACATTTCCGCTGTGTGAGCAGTAGTTACCAGCCGAGAAAAAGTAGTCTGCTGTTTGTCGCACGCTCGAGGACGAGTACCATAGGGGTAAGTTGCTCGTCTCACAATCTAAAGATCGTGGGTTCGAGTCTCACCTGTCGCTACTCTTCGCCCGCGACCAGTCGGCGTGAGAGATTGACGACGCTACATGGCTCAACGGTCTATGTGTCGCAGTCAGCTAATAACCACCACCGTCGCAGGCGCATCACTGCTGCTGTTCTCCGCTCTCCGTGTGATCGTCACCCGTGTGAAGTGTGACCGTCACCTGGCGACAGCCGTCCCAACGAGTGGTGCCGGCGCGCTCCGGCGGGACTTCGGGTAACGCCCCCCCCCTCGACCACCACCACCACCACGAACACATTAACCCGCCGACTGCGTTCTGGTGTTTCAAATGTTTGTCGCGGTTAATTTCGCCGCAGCACGTCGAACTGACGACCCGTCGGTGGGGGTGAGGAGGGGGGGGGGGGGTAGGAATCCCACCCGACTCTCATTGTTCGCTTCAGCTGACCCGGCTGACATCTGAGCGGTGAGGATCTCGGTCGGGGATGAAAAACAACCTGCTCCTGGATTTCTGCCACCTAGAACATTATTCTGTGCGGAAAATCATCCTCACCATTTTCTTGTTGCAAGGCTGAATGGCGCTATCTAACAATTACTACAAACGTATTGTCCTCTGAAAACAATGCCCGGAACCCACTGGGAAATACAAAATGGAGCCTCTGTCACAGACTGGAAGTAAATTTCCCGCTCCGAATTGGACGACTAAAATCCGTCCTTCCCAATTCCAACATGTAATAACAACTTTGATCTCGCCTGGCTTGGCTGCATCCAGGCAGCATGTTTAACCTTGAAAAAAACTACGCCATTGAACCTGGATTGCAAGGTTGGGGAGTGAGTAGGTTGAGACTCTTGTAACAAGCTCCAATTGCCACAATTTGTATTCCGTTCGGCCATCCCAGAAAGCATACGGGTGTTTGTTTTTTTAATGGATACGTTCTCGTTGAACGATAAACTGTAAAGCTCACAAAATCAAGCCAGACACACTGGGATCACTTCACCTTGAGACACGTGAAATGTGACCCACCACCAAGCCACCACCCAGCCCCCACCCGGCGGCCACCACCCAGTCCCCACCCGGCGGCCACCACCCAGTCCCCACCCGGCGGCCACCACCCAGTCCCCACCCGGCAGCCAGTGGCCACCCACCGGCGGCCACCCAGTTCACCACACGGCAGCCGGCCACCACCTAGTCCCCACCCGGCAGCCAGTGGCCACCCACCGGCGGCCACCCAGTTCACCACACGGCGGCCGGACAGCGCCGTCTCCCGCCGGCTCGGCCGCCGGGCGGGCCACCGTCCCCCGCCCGGCAGTCGCGCCGCCAACTGTTGGTTATTTTGGCTCTAGGCCGTATCGACTACACTGGTCGAGTGGCGCCGCCGAGTGTGTGCAGACCGTTTTGCATGCATAGGCCGTCCTGTCCGCCGCCGCCGACCGACTCTCACATATCAACTCACCAGTCGGGGCACGCCGCGCCCCAGCCACATGGAACTCACTCCGACGCCAGTCAGTTGTCCAAATGTCCAGCTAAATGACGTGCTGGTTCAGATGCATCTACATATACATACATATCTATATATATATATATATATATATATATATATATATATATATATATATATATATATATATATATATATATATATATATATATATATATATATATATATATATATATATATATATATATATATATATATATATATATATATATATATTAGTAACGATGATCGCGGGCATGAAACACATGAACGCGAACCATGCTTGACCACGTGGCAGGCTGAACGATTGGTTGCGGGGGTGGCGGTGAGCTTTAGAGGCGTGCCGGACCATAAAGTTTACCTAAGCCGCCTCGATTGATTACCTATTGGCCTGATCGCACGGACACTTTCTGACGCATCGGACGCGCACATACGCGCCTACACGAAAGTCGACGTTGTCGCCACGCCCACACGAGCGCCGACGTCGTCATCACGGCTCGGGTGACGTCGCAGCAAATAGGAACACAGGGATTTGCTTAGCCTCCTCATCTGCGTCCAGTGCAGTCAAGAAGAAAATATTCGAGTTGTCTGTATTTGACTCATCAGTACGTCCAGTATTCGGCATTCTATAGCCGCGAGCACGCGATCCCGATTGCTCGGGTTCAGGTGAGCTGCAGCGAACGTGCCTCGGGGACGCAATGGAGCTGCTGTTGCTGACGCGAACATGCCAGCAGAGGCATACAGGATAAGCATCTTGCACGTACATACGAGTAATTTAGTTGCATTTAAGTTATGATTGTTCATGTGGCTCTCATTGTGTTAATTCAAACTGCAAAGCATGCCGACAACATTGCACGTAATAATTGAATAGCCCACAAATAGCCAGCTCGGTACGAACTTGCATACTTGTCTTATCTTGGTGCTTTAAATCAGGGCCAGGGTCATTTATATGGAAATGGCACACCGACAATTGAACCGGTAGACATTTGGCGGGCCGACACGTTCCGGCAATACAGACGTGGCGCAGCAGCTACAATAAACGGTGGCGGAAAAAGCCACGACGGGTCCGACACGAGAGGCGCACGGGAAAAGGGCAGCAAAAGGTCCGTCTGACTAGATTATATTGCATGTTATTCCGCGCCCGTTGCAGACGTTCATAGAACTAAATCAACGACCTCAAGAACAGTTCGATAAGATAGGATATCCTACGGCCCCACAGAGGGGCAGTCAAGACCCCCCCCCCGCCTCCTCCCCAGCAACCAATGCACTAAATACAGAATAAATGTTGAGATGTGCAGCACGAGAAGCCGGAAACATTCCCCGAAAGCAGTCTCTGCTTCACGACACTGTTTTCCGTCGCCCTCTTCCTCCCTCTAAAGAACATCCTGGTTGAGCCCTTGCGACTTCATCGTGTATTTCCTCACGTGATTTAACATGTCGCTAATTGGCCAAACCTGGTCGATGCGCCCTAAAACTCAAATAATCAACCAACTTCAGCATGTCGCAAGCCGCAGGAACCAAACTATTTCAGGTGATCAGTATTGTAATCATCTACACTCAGGCCATACGCCACTGACGTGAAGAAGGGTGGCGACCTGTGGTCCGGAAAACGCAGGACAATGTGTCATGATGGTGGTGACAATAGCATGGTCCTCACAAAGTCGGCGCGTCGTAGCAACGCGGAGTGCATGTACACGCACGTACTTAAGTATTCTTAATTACAATCCTGAGTGTCCTGGATGTCCTCATCAGCGCATTACTGAGAGTCTTGCCTTTTTGGGTGCCATACTCCGCCTAGATATCTGACCTACTTAGTGCCCAGGTCTTCTTGTAATGTCATGACCTACTTATTATCCTGCCCTTAGTTCCCACCCTTTCCTAGTGTTCTGCCTTATACATTGCCCGTCCTGAGTGTCCATTCTCCTTAGAGCCCCGTCCTATTTAGTGTATTGCCTCTTTGGTGCTGTATCCTCTTGAGTGCCCTCCTGAGTGCCCACACAGCCAGGTGTTCTGACGCTTATCACCCTGTCCTAATTGCCCTGTCCTACTTAGTGCTCTGTCCTTCCTTGAGCGCTCTTCTCTACTCAGTGCCTTGCCATCCATAGTGTTCTACCACCCCCTAGTTCCCTGCTTTTTATGAGTCCTCAACGATGTGCCCTTCGTAGGGCCCTCATAAATGTCACCCCGAATGTCTTGCTCTCTGTAGTATTCTACCTTCTGTTTCTGGTTTCCAAATGCATAGTCCTGTTAGAGCCTGCCCTACGCAGTGCTTTCCCTCCGCAATGTCCTACCCTCCTGAATGTTCTGCGCACCTTAATACCCACCCTCTTTACCGCCCTGTCCTGAGTCCTACCCTTCGCGCACTATCAATCTAAGTATCCTTATGAGTGTCAAATTTCGTAAGTTGTTATCAATATATATTATAATATCAGCCATTAGTCTTCTATATGCCCAGCCGAGTTGCCTGCCTTCAATGACCTGCCCTGCGTAGTGCCGTTCTGGGTGTCTTACTCTCCTTAACGCCCTGTGTGCCCTACTAATAGTTTTCACTCGCTTTGCTCTGCTCATCAGTGCACTGATCTACTTAGCACCCTGTGTAGCGCCGCTGCTGCTGATTCTCCGCCACCCAGCATGCTGACCCGTGTGTGCATCCTGAACGGTCACTGTGGCCTCGTCCAACCACAAATTGGATCGAACCGTGTTTCAATAACTCCCACGGTTGCTTACGCCACGATCGATGTCTCCTAGTCGGATTTTTCACCGACATCCGACCTGGGCTTTACTAGCTAGTTAGTTATTTGGGCTTCAGGGCGCTTCGACCAGGATTTATCCTGCCAGCTCGTTGGCTTTACTCAGATTTAGTGATCATGCAACAGTGTTTCTCTGTACTGAACCCATACCAGTACGATTTTGATGCAGTATTTGATGTAGCTTTGTGCAGTTTAGTTCCGGTTTCCGCCAGCACCTGTCACGCCAGTCTGGTGAGCCCGCCAGTCGGAGCTAGTGTGATGACATGCGACAATAACACGTTACAACAAAATACGCAGCCATATGAAGCACAACATAGGGTTCTCACATATTTTACATTTTACATGCACGTTCCTATTCGGGTTGAATACGCTTAACCATATTCAAAATGATATACCCAAGTCCGACGTTGGTGGGGGTAGGTGCCCATTCGAAATGACAAACTTGCATTTTTCGTCAAGTGCATGTGCCACTTTTATGGATTGTCATAGAAATTTTGCTTGCCCAGTGGTGCCCAGTGGAAAATCGAAACAAAATAAGATCTGTAATTTAACCCTTGAATGGCACACCCGGAGGCGGATACCACTTAACCCCCTCCCCCTCACAACTGCCCGACTTTTTTGTGTGATTACCGAGCCGTTTTCCCCAGAGCTTCGACATTTCCATTTTCAACTACTTTTGTTACACATGCTGTCGGAGACATAAACCCTAGTTTTCCACGTAGTTTCCAAGGACGGACTGAGAATGATATGTTCTTCATGTTTTTTTAATATAAATATTTTATATGCCAGCATTCCGGTGCTTAATTAACATCGGTAGTGGCTCCATGGAAGCATTCATGTGAATTGCAGGCTAGAATATAATGATCCTCGAAAGGCATAGTCACTTTTCCACGCGATACCCCCGTCTTCAGTTGTTTTGCGCCTGGCTACCATATTGAAAACATTCATGTTCAGAGACGTGTAAATGCCAGCAAAATTTACTCCAGGTACAAGTCTAGGATATTATATCAGTCGAATAAATGCACAGCATATGTTTCCCATTTGTGTCTTCTCTGTTCGCTCAGCCTCTTGCAAATGTTTGTAGCGTGTGAATGCATACCGAAAGCGAATTATATGGTTATATTTCAAATTACTTTGGTATCCTGATGGGAAACAAAATATGGAAATCCACCATTTCGCCTGAGTAAATTCACCTCCGGTGCTCTTAGAACTAGCAAGAAAATATAAAACCGATACATGAAACCCCAGTGTCCTTGTAATCTATCACAAGGGATAATCCGACTATCACCCGCCCCCACATACACAGATATTGTGTTCTTCGCAGCTCCCACCTTGAAATCAAATTGACATTTTACGTGTGTAAGTAACAGTTTACTTTAAGGAACCTTAAGGAACAGTTAAAGCAATTCCATATGAAAATAGAGGCAATTCACGAATATTTGAAAGGAGAAAGTCAGACCTACAATATTCGCAGTTTGGTGTTAGGAAATGGTATGCCCACCGTTCTCCTTTCAAAACTTCACAATTTTTGTTTGGGGTTCCTGAGTCCACTCTTGTTGCAAATTCTTACCAGGCTCTGAAGACTTACATAGAAGGATTTCGTCACAATTCGCTGACGCCATCTTTGGAGGAAATAGGATGGTGAGCTCCAGAGACATCAGATGGCCATGGAACTGGGAAACATAAAGAGGAAGCTAACTGGTTTCGTCCCCACATCGAGGACGAGCTGAAATAATGGCTAAGTTATGCCGCAATGAATGCATTGCATCAAAAATGAAGATTGCTTGGCGTACAGGAAGAGAGTAGACTCAAGAACGCTGGCCAGCTGGAATGACAGCTGACGGTACGCCGCAATACCTCTTGACAGATAAATTATTTCCGGCAGCCAGCCTCCAAATAGAATTGGTTATCGCAATATATTGAATATCCCCCATTGAGAGGCGGATACCACCAACGCAAATTTTCCCCTGAAAGAACAATGAACTGCGCGTGTGGGGAGGTTGGTTGGTTATTAGTTTACGACACATCGACCGTTCAGTCATGTAGCGTCGCCAATCTCTCACGCCGATTGGTCACGGGCAAAAAGTAGCGACAGGTGAGACTCGAACCCACAACCTTTCAATTGTGAGACAAGCAACTTACCCCTAGGCCGCTCGTCCCCCGCGTGTGGGGAGGGGAAATAACGGTCGCAAAGTTATCTTACCAGCATGCTTAATCGGATCTTCGCCCCTCCGTGCGCCGCATCGAAGAGCAGCAAATACTCCCTCCCGAGTGACGCCACGGCTGACAGTCGACTCAACCCAAGATCGACGGCGATGATCTGCGCCTTCGGCCGTTCAGCGTATCGAGACAGCCGGCGGCTGCCCGCCGCAATATCTGGCCGGAGTCGGACATCCGCTCAATTTGTGCCGATGCCGTGACTGCTGGGTGGAGTTGTCTCTCGCGTGCAACACACACACGGTCCACTCGCCAAAAACGCTCCGCGACCCGCCGGCTATTAAGTGACCGAATCAATACGCTGAATGACCACCTGCTACCCCGCCCACGCCGGCGGCACAATGAAAAACGCGACACACCACTGCAGGCGGCCATCAAATAAGCGAACCACTGATGGTATTACGGTCGATGGCGCTGCGGGGCCGGCGAGGAGTGCGCCCGTCGCGAAACCGAAGTACAATGAACGGCACGAGATTCCCACAGGCTTGTAATGAAAATCAACCCTTCAAAGATGCACGATGCACTATTCCCATATACGTCCCTATTGGCGTTCACGTTAATGAGCGCTCAAGCGTCAGCGGCAGTGGTGCTAATGTCGGTGAGTGGTGGGATGATCCGATATGCTCTGGGCGACCGTCTAACCATGCCGGCAGCAGACCGCACAGAACATTGAACACTGCCGGCTCACGTCCGTCGACAGGCAGGTCAGTGTCGACAGGCAGGTCGGTGTCGACAGGCGGGTCAGTGTCGACAGGCAGATCAGTGTCGACAGACAGGTCAGTGTCGACAGACAGGTCAGTGTCGACAGGCGGGTCAGTGTCGACAGGCGGGTCAGTGTCGACAGACAGGTCAGTGTCGACAGACAGGTCAGTGTCGATAGGCAGATCAGTGTCGACAGGCGGGTCAGTGTCGACAGGCAGGTCAGTGTCGACAGGCAGGTCAGTGTCGACAGACAGGTCAGTGTCGACAGGCGGGTCGGTGTCGACAGGCAGGTCAGTGTCGACAGACAGGTCAGTGTCGACAGGTGGGTCAGTGTCGACAGGCAGGTCGGTGTCGACAGGCAGGTCAGTGTCGACAGGCAGGTCAGTGTCGACAGGCGGGTCAGTGTCGACAGGCAGGTCAGTGTCGACAGGCGGGTCGGTGTCGACAGGCGGGTCGGTGTCGACAGGCAGGTCAGTGTCGACAGGCAGGTCAGTGTCGACAGGCGGGTCGGTGTCGACAGGCGGGTCGGTGTCGACAGGCAGGTCAGTGTCGACAGGCGGGTCAGTGTCGACAGGCGGGTCAGTGTCGACAGGCGGGTCAGTGTCGACAGGCAGGTCAGTGTCGACAGGCGGGTCAGTGTCGACAGGCGGGTCAGTGTCGACAGGCAGGTCAGTGTCGACAGGCGGGTCAGTGTCGACAGGCGGGTCGGTGTCGACAGGCGGGTCGGTGTCGACAGACAGGTCAGTGTCGACAGGCGGGTCGGTGTCGACAGGCGGGTCGGTGTCGACAGGCATATCAGTGTCGACAGGCGGGTCAGTGTCGACAGGCGGGTCGGTGTCGACAGGCGGGTCAGTGTCGACAGGCAGGTCGGTGTCGACAGGCAGGTCGGTGTCGACAGGCGGGTCAGTGTCGACAGGCAGGTCGGTGTCGACAGGCGGGTCGGTGTCGACAGGCGGGTCAGTGTCGACAGGCAGGTCGGTGTCGACAGGCAGGTCAGTGTCGACAGGCAGGTCAGTGTCGACAGGCAGGTCAGTGTCGACAGGCAGGTCAGTGTCGACAGGCAGGTCAGTGTCGACAGGCAGGTCAGTGTCGACAGGCAGGTCAGTGTCGACAGGCAGGTAGTGTCAGTGTCGACAGGCAGGTCGGTGTCGACAGGCGGGTCGGTGTCGACAGGCGGGTCAGTGTCGACAGGCAGGTCAGTGTCGACAGGCAGGTCAGTGTCGACAGGCAGGTCAGTGTCGACAGGCGGGTCAGTGTCGACAGACAGGTCAGTGTCGACAGGCGGGTCGGTGTCGACAGGCGGGTCAGTGTCGACAGGCAGGTCAGTGTCGACAGGCGGGTCAGTGTCGACAGGCAGGTCAGTGTCGACAGGCGGGTCGGTGTCGACAGGCAGGTCAGTGTCGACAGGCAGGTCAGTGTCGACAGGCAGGTCAGTGTCGACAGGCAGGTCAGTGTCGACAGGCAGGTCAGTGTCGACAGGCAGGTCAGTGTCGACAGGCGGGTCGGTGTCGACAGGCAGGTCAGTGTCGACAGGCAGGTCAGTGTCGACAGGCAGGTCAGTGTCGACAGGCGGGTCAGTGTCGACAGGCAGGTCAGTGTCGACAGGCAGGTCAGTGTCGACAGGCAGGTCAGTGTCGACAGGCGGGTCAGTGTCGACAGGCAGGTCAGTGTCGACAGGCAGGTCAGTGTCGACAGGCAGGTCAGTGTCGACAGGCAGGTCAGTGTCGACAGGCGGGTCAGTGTCGACAGGCAGGTCGGTGTCGACAGGCAGGTCAGTGTCGACAGGCAGGTCAGTGTCGACAGGCAGGTCAGTGTCGACAGGCAGGTCGGTGTCGACAGGCAGGTCAGTGTCGACAGGCAGGTCAGTGTCGACAGGCAGGTCGGTGTCGACAGGCAGGTCGGTGTCGACAGGCGGGTCGGTGTCGACAGGCGGGTCAGTGTCGACAGGCAGGTCGGTGTCGAGAGGCAGACCGGTGTCTACTCCTAGGTGTCGGCTGGAGTTTGTGTTGGAATAGCCGTGCGCACTAAGACAGTGGCCGCCAGAGCGAGCCATCGCTGACCTGAACGTCGGTGACGACTCGCTGTCTGACCAGCTGTCGCTATTGCTCCGACGCCGCCTGCCCGCAGCCACAGCCCTGGCGCACGACGTCCCAGCTCAGCGCCGCACTCATTCGTCCATCGCAGGTGCGGCGGCGACCGCGCCAGTCGTGGATTGGTGCTTTAGGGCGCGCCGACTACCTGCCTGGGTCAATGCGTCCGTGGCTACAGTTGCTTTGCCGTCATGATGGCCCATAGATGACCAGCCGCCACCTATGTGTGTGTGTGTGTGTGTGTGTGTGTGTGTGTGTGTGTGTGTGTGTGTGTGTGTGTGTGTGTGTGTGTGTGTGTGTGTGTGTGTGTGTGTGTGTGTGTGTGTGTGTGTGTGTGTGTGTGTGTGTGTGTGTGTGTGTGTGTGTGTGTGTGTGTGTGTGTGTGTGTGTGTGTGTGTGTGTGTGTGTGTGTGTGTGTGTGTGTGTGTGTGTGTGTGTGTGTGTGTGTGTGTGTGTGTGTGTGTGTGTGTGTGTGTGTGTGTGTGTGTGTGTGTGTGTGTGTGTGTGGGGTGTGTGTGTGTGTGTGTGTGTGTGTGTGTGTGTGTGTGTGTGTGTGTGTGCACTTGTACTTCGTGCAAACCGAGGCCATTTTCTGTTTGCACACCTGACAACCGAGGACGTGATGTGTATAGCGAGGACATTTTTGACGTCCTCGGTTTTCAAACTTCGTCTGAAGCATTGCCAGATGCTCACCAGTCTCCAGACGGATTTTTTCGCCATCCTCGGTTTTGACCATATATGTGACCGTGTGTGTCCAGCAGGTGTGTGTGTGTGTACTACGTAGACAAAGTGTGAGCAAGCCGAAAGTTACAGTGCAGACGCGTCGCGCTCATGTTTGCAACTTGACACCACTCATGCTTGCAGCCTGGTGCAAGGCACGACGGGCCGGTCGTCGGTAGGCTGCCGAGTTGGCTTCCCCCGACTCGGCTGGCGGCGGGCGGCCGGCGGCCGGCACACGCGTTTGAGGAAACGAATTGGCGCTTCGGTTAGGCCGATTTTTAACCAGTATTGTGGGATAGGACAGGGCTGAGGATTGGAGGTTAGGAGCTGCGACAGGTGTTATGGACATACTTTGCAATTGGTCGTTAGCGCAACAGAGGGTAGGAACACCTTGTGCGCCACATACAGATTTAAGCGAAGTACGTTTTGAAACATCTTTGGGTCTACATCTTAACCCGTCCCGTCTCGGGGGGGGGGGGTTTCAACCGCCCCCCTCAGGGTTTTCGCGGATAGCGGACGAACGGTGCGCGGCAGCGCGCCCAAATTTGGCATACCTTTTCCCACATCAATTTCACATGCTTATTAAAAAAAATTAGGTCAGGTCATCTAGGATCAACGAGTTAGTCGAGGTCAAGTGAGGTCACCTCCAAAAAAGTTCAACCAGTCGTCACGCTTTAACGGATACAGATATTTTAATGAAACTTTCAGCGTTTGCTTATCTTTAGGGATGCAATAAAACGTACAAGTTGAATTTTTCATTTGTTTCGTTTTTGACTACATATAAATTTTGCGTATTTGCCATATTGCAGTTCAAACACAGGATTCTGACTAAAGTAAGCATTTTTTAGTAATGCAAGTTGACTTCAAAAAACATTTCTCGGTCTGCTCTACAGATTGGAAAAGGAAAATTAAAGACATTTTGAAAATTCCAAATTTTGAAATTTGAAAAAAATAATTATCTTGGGGGGGGGGGGGCAAAAAATTATAGCCATGGTCGATTTCGTTGTCCTTTTCTCATTCCAAATACATTTTGTTTTTTTTCATATATCCACAAAATGAACCCCCCAGAGTAAAAAACATAATGTAAGTCGTGAAAATCTAGCCCCCTTGGTGCCGTCACTTTTGGGGGACAAAATTTTTGGGGGGTGGACCCCAGACCCTAATCGTCGAGCGCTTTCCGATGACACCTCTTTCGTTTTCATGCGATGCTTAGTTTGGATTTTAGAGGGGGGTCTTCAACCGCCCCCCCCCCCGAGACGGGGTGGGAGGATCTGACCGGAATGACGGCGCGGGTTAACCCGCGCTGTCTCAGAGGAGGAGGCGTGTTTTTTTCCATCCCTTAAGGTTTTCCGCGGATAATTAAAAAAAAAACAGCGCACGGGAGCCCGCCAAAATTCGGCATACCTATTCCCACATCAAGTTGTTATTTTGCGTGGAAATTTTGAAGTCGGGTCATTCACGGAGCCGAACTAGTCAAGGTCAAGTCAGGTCACCTCCAAAAATGTTCAACCAGTCGTCACACTTTAACGGGTAAAGATATTTGAATGCACTTTGAGCGTTTAATTTTCTTTATGGACGCAACGAAATGCACCAGAGGTATGGTTGAACTTTCGCCTTTTTATGGCATATTTGTTTAGCATATTTGCCTATTGAGCCTAAAATCGAAAATTGTGGCTCAAGTAAGCAATTTGCATGAGGCGACGTTTACCTGAAACAACTTCTCTGGGTATGTTTTATCTATTAGAAATATAAAAAAGTATTTAAGAATTGAACTAAAAATTGAACAACATAAAAACAATTGGTAGCAATGGGTAGGCGAACATTTTGCACAATGCCAATTTCGTCTTTCTATTCTGATTCCAATTAATTTTTCCTCACGAAATTGAACTCCACAGAACATACATGACGTCAACCGTGACCACATATACCCCCTCAGTAGGATGTTGGGGTGGTTTTTAGCCGTACTCGTCGAGCGCTTTCCAATTAGACATCTTTCGGTTTCGTGCGACGTTTGGTTTCGAGATTGGAGGGGTATATAATGAATCCCTCCTGAGACGGGGTGTGAGGATCTGACCGGAAGGACGGGGAGGGTTAACGTATTGCTTCCGGATGTAATGTTTTATAGTTAAATCCGTCGCACTGACAACGAATGACTTCGTTCAGATTCCTAAGCATAGATTATCATCATCATATTACGTTGTTGCAGGAAAACCACTCCAATATCCAAGATGATAAAGTTCTGGAAAAAAATAATGGGGATGAGACATATCCTTCACACATGGTGAAAGGAGACCTGATTCTGATATCTTGCCATTCCTTCTTTTCCTGAACTGGTCCGCAAGATGGAAAATGTTCTTGTGGATGCCGAAGGAAGTTTATTAGTCGCTAAGTTGACCTTCGAATGTCCTAGAAGAAACCATTGGAGCTGTGCGCTTCAACCCAGCTTTACAATTTGGGTCAAGTCTTCTATTTTACCATCTTTCCCACGTTGGTTGAATGGATTGCTTCCAAGTGAATTAAATTGCATGCATATTCGTTCGTCCTCTTCAGGCTGGCATCATCACAAGACCTGTTACTTAGGCTGATCTGCTTTAGGAAACATTTTTGATCATATATGTCTGAGCCTAGGCCAGGTTAAGCGAGCACGAAGGAAAGTTGCCAACATGCCAATAAGCGTACGTAATTTTTTTACTGAAGCAACATGTACAATAGCACATTGATGCAGTCCACTTCGTTTGCTTTGCCCATGATGCGACAGGGGTGACGGTTGCATGCCACCGTTTCTTATTTTTGGGGAAGGAAATCATTACACAAAAGCATTCCGAACTTAGCGCAATTTGGCTTCATGCGCATTAACCTCCGCCCGTGTGGGGGCTGCGAGGGGTTAGACGGGTGTCAATGCATCCACTTTTTCGCGATTACGGAGGAACGTCGTGGGTTTGGGCGCCGCTGCTTGATGGGACCATCTATTGCGGACTTGACCAAATGAAAAATGAAAATGCCTGATCATATAACTGTGCTATGACGCCATAAGCGGAAATATATCTGTTGTTGTTAAGGCAAGTGTGAATTATTGGCAATCAACGTCACTTGTTGCCCACACATTAAAAATGTTGGATACGGTGAGACGATAGGCATCTAAGCTCATGTGCATACCTTAACTTGTTTCCAAAGTGATTGAAAGTTGCTGACGTATCTGGACCTATGATATTCATTTTCAGCTTCTGAGCTACTCGGGGTTTAGGCCGAGATACATATATTGAGTTTCGGTTGGCTGGTTGGTTGGTTATTGGAGTTTAGGGGCTCATCGACTGCATCGGTCATTTAGCGCCCATATCATCGTCAGTCAAATAGTAAAATGCTAGCAAAAGTCAGTCAGAATGGAATATCACGGGGTTAAGTACAAATTATACCTTCCCATGCTACGATTCTCATTTCGTCCGGTATAAAATCGAGTTAATGAATATATCACAGTGTAAATCAAAGAAAACTTGATTTCTGATAGGAAGCGGGAAAGCCCTCCCGGTTGAACAATTGATGACTTCCCTAAGTGAGAGAGAGAGAGAGAGGTATATCCAAAATGACGCCTTCGCTCATGGTTAAGTCGGCTGCAGGCAATTAGTACGTGACTGAGAGTTTCGGGGCATTCGGACTTCGGGTGCTTCGCACTGCATGAGTTAAGTATAGTAAACTCCGGCGGAAGCCTATGGCAACACTTTAATATCTAAATTTAGGTCTATGCATCCCACGAGAACGAAACAATCGGTTCTCTATTCCAAAATGACCAGAGCCAAGTAATTAGGTAGACCAAAAAGGCGCAGCTCAAGAAATAGTTTACGTGCACTGATCTTTATTGACAACGTTTTATCTAGAATAGTAGATGCAATCCCTAAATCACCAGGCATCTCCTATATCAGCGAGGGACGCCCCAGTGCCAGTCAGGCTGTCCTCATTTTCCCGCGAGAGCCTCCTCTGTCAGATGGTTTTCTACGCCGATCACGGGGCCTCCTATGTCCGTCAGAGGCCTTCTGTATTGGTCATGGTAGTCCTTGTGTCTGTGAGGAGCCTTCTGTTTCAGTTACCTCTTGTATCGGAGAATGTCGTTCCGTGTCGGTTTAAGAGTCTCCCGTGTCCCTCAACAACGCAATTTTTATGGAGATTAGTGTGAATTTCCAAAAACTGATTGAAAGTATTCATTGTCAGTCCATTTTTTGTCACCTCGTCTTTAATTTTGATGAAGTGGAAGGCGCAGGCACATATGTTCATTCAGTTCCATCAACTTTAACCTCATAATTTACATTGACTGATGTGGCAGGACGCATCATGAGGTGTGGGGATGCTGTAGCGGACAAGGAACTTCAGATTTCTTGCGGCGTGGTCACTATTGAGCATACCACGGCATTTGCTAACGTAGGCGAAATAACGCGAACAACTAACAAGTATACTTCTGAAACGTAACGCAGTGGTGACGACTTCTGTACCATTCCTTGGGCCAACATGATGAATGCGTCTGGCACTTTCAAATGTATGAATCATGATTCATTGTCAGATGCTGAGGTCACGCATCTCGTAATGGACCTGGCCAGGCGAGTGCATGTCAGTACTGTCGTCAGGGATGCATGCACCGGAGGAAGGGAGACACGGCGGGAGTACCCCCGACACTGCCAAAATATTGTATACACATTTCATACATAATAGCCATGGCTTGGATGAATTAATAAGCACTGCTCCTCGTGTTTGTCAGCAAACCAGCCTTAAGATGCTGATTCACCTGTCAAATGCAACGTGGCATTGAGCGGCCAATTCGACGGCCGATTCGGTTAATTCAGTTCTTTATAAATGGAGCTGAACACAACAGGGCATAGACCACCGCTTTGGGCTGTGTTCGTCGCTACCCGCATCCAGTATCCGTAGTCAACATGCAATGGCATGGGGAGATTTTAAGTTCTTTGGTGAGAGACATCCGTTGCATCCATTGCTATGGTCCATCGGAATAGTCGCCGAATAAAGTGAAGGGCTAGGTTTCAAGTCAGTAGACTGACATAAAAGGAGAGGGAAAGTTTACTGATGGAGTTTGCGTTACATTTGCATTACGTTGCATTGCATTGTATTTAGTCACCTTATCCATATATTTGGCATGTGGTTTACTTCTCCAAGTATTTACAAACGGAGAATGTTAGCGAAGCGAAAGAAAAGCTAGCGTGGTGGATGTGATCAGCTGTCGCGATTAATACCCATTTGTATACTTCGGGTAACAAATTAATATCTTACATTAGCTTGGACCTCGCAGTGGAGGGATTAATTAGACCCTCTAAGGTTTTCTGAAATAACTCATAATCCGTCTAAAGAATCACTTCGGTAATTTATCATATAACCCGACAATTGATGAACGTGCATGTCAAATGTTGAGGTGCAGTCTACTAACTTAACGAAGTTGGGGAACACCAAAATCAGGTGACGTCATCTAGTGCAGTTTATAAATGTGCATTAAATATATCTCACAAACCGTTTAAGATACAGCCAAAAGTTAACCTGTAGTGTAGAGAGAAATGACTAAGGTAAAGCTAAGAAACAAAAAAGTAACCCATGTGATGTCTTCGGGTCAAACGTTAATTTGCCTTTGGTATTTTGCACGCAATGTTGTCGCTAATTATTTATTAAAACCTGAATATGGGTACGGAGGGATTATATCCCTCAATTGTGTTCTATGTTACAGGTCACTCCCCGATTAGGCCACTGATGGATGACCCGATAAGAGTCGAGAATAGAGTTGTTCACTTTTTTTCCAAACACTGGCATGAGACGTAGCACGGGCACAGGAAGTTCTGGCACCGCGAGACACATGGCACAGCAAGCTGGATGATGGCACATAAAAAAGCATGGGGATAAAAAAGGGACCATCTAAGCAACGAGGGAAATCATGATTGATGACGAAAGTAAGCAATACCAGAGATGCAAAACCATTTCACACACTGACAGCAGATCAGTCTCTACGTTTCGAAGTTATTCCACACATCATTGGTTAACCCCTTTTTCCTGGTAATCTTGGACAATTCAGTTCAACATCAAGACACTTTTAGAAATATGCTTTAATTTTATTACTAGGGGTACCGACACTGGCACGGCAGTGGCACGGAAAATTATGGCATTGTACAGCAAAAGGCTCATGTTCCCAGGATTACGGGTTGCCGTGTCCTGCCACTGCGCCAGAAAGTGGAAACTCTAGTCGAGGGCACGAGCATCGCAAAAATAATACCCCTCCCCGCGAGTTACACTAAGAGGCCACATGCTATCCAGTGACGTTTGTTCTGCGGTCACAAAAAATGGGTGGCAATGTGCTACGCTCCTGAACGTGCGAGGGTTAAAGTTAAGCGAACAAAAAGTGTGGTAAGTACTGAACGATTCCAGATGATGCTTCCCCATCATCCCCCATCCACAAAGGAGGCATTAATCCGACGCCTTTCCGTATTCTGGCGAGTGAAAATGAAGTGTGTTATGTCAATAAGTAGTTATATATATATATATATATATATATATATATATATATATATATATATATATATATTGTTCCAGTAAAATGTTATGCACACCTGTGGTAAGGTAGCTTCATGTCTGACTAAGCACGGACAGAAATGACCCGTTAATTGCATGAAAGAAAATATTCACCTAAGTACGTCGGGATAATACCACGCTCTTTAATGTCAGCTTCCAGACGAAACACGGATATGTATGTAGGTTGTTGTCAGTGAATAGTATGTATATGTATGCAGTGAATAAATGACCACATCTGAAGAACGGGATCGGATCAGGAATCTTTTAAGTAGTTATGTTGGTGTATGCATATCTTCGGCTATCATGCACTGATTTCGGTTTACACTCAGATCTGAACATATCCAATCAAAATACACCAGGTTTAATTTCGGCTGGCCATTTTGTCAGCATAAACTAAAAATAATTGAAATTCAGAGTATCCTGACCAAATGTCCGCCTAAGCATGGAAGCGAACACAAATACCTGGCTTTCAGTACACATGGATCAGGATGCATGCATCGGTATGCATCACTATGCATGATGCAACACATAAATATTGCTGAACACGTAACCACTTCTTGATTGCTGAATTAATTGAACGGAGTTTCGTCGCCGCCAGATATTCCTGGAAATTCTGGAACTTTTTTCATGGTAAACATCCACGAATATCAGTTTACTTAAAATGTGATGCACCTTTGTGATATTCGAATTTGGGCGGCAATTATATGTTTCAGCACCTAAATGTTGTGAGATTGAATATCTGCATAAGTTACAGTGTACGGACCACAGCCTATGCATACACAAATTATACTTAACAATACCCTTCTCGAAGATGATTTTCATTTGCAGTGTGCGTAGAGATCAAAAATGAATTATGCTAGCGACAGCATAAACGGAACAATGCTTACGATTTGCGTTTGAATTTAGAAATGACCACGAGTGCCATTCGAGTCAGTAGAACCGGAAGCCGTAAAGAAAAGATCGTGCAGAGGAGAAAAGAAGAAATTACATTACATGACTGCAACAATATGTGATTGACTGCTTTTGTCGTCAGTTCTACCAACGAATATGCAACTACCACCACCAACGACACGCCACCAACGATTCTGCCAACCATACGCAACTATTCGTGATCGAGCAAATGCATTCTAGGAACATTAATCTTTGACCTGCTAGTTATGGTCTAGATTGGGATGGATAAAGCAGGGTTAGATACCTACAAAATGCTTCTTCGGTATGTGTGCCCAATGAAATACTAAGGACACATCAATGTTTTGAAAACAGAAGACGGGCAGCTAGCTTCCGACAGCAGACATTTTTTTAAATATTACAATGCATTGCTTACGTAACTATATGAGTCAACATGTCATGCAGATCATAGCGACCGGCGAATCAACGATTATCTGGCTTCTATAGATTTTCACGAATTATACAAAATGGAAAGAACTCCTGTAATAGTCAACAAGTGTAGGCAATCTATATATGCTCTAAGGCATGATGAAGAACAAAGCTCCTTCCGCCTCTGGATTTTGGAAGGAATTTTCCATTTTCTTTTGGCCAGACCTGGCCAACATGATCGCAGATTACATAAATGAAGCCAAAAGGAAGCGCGGTGTTTTCATATCCCACAGTTGTGGAGTGATAACATGAATAAGAAAGAGGATGATCCGCAGAGTATTAACCCGTCCGTCTCGGGGAGGGGTCTTCAACCGCCCCCTCAGGTTTTTCGCGGATAGTGAACGAACGGCGGGCGGCAGCGCACCCAAATTTGTGATGCCTTTTCCCACGTCAATTTGGCATGATGTTTCAAAATTTTGAAGTCAGGTCATCTAGGGTCAACGAGTTAGTCGACGTCAAGTGAGGTCACCTCCAAAAAAGTTCAACCAGTCGTCACGCTTTAACGGATACAGGTATTTTAATGAAACTTTCACAGTTTGCTTATCTCTAGGGATGCAACAAAACGTATCTGGATTTTTGTTGTTTTTTACTACATATACATTTTGCATATTTGCCAATTGCAGTTCAAATTAATTTAATTTGCAGATTCTGGCTAAAGTAAGCATTTTGATTAGGGCAAGTGGACTTTCAGCAACGTTTCTCGGTCTGCTCTACCCATTGGAAAAGGAAAATTAAAGAAAACTTGAAAATTGAAACTTTTGACATTTCAAAAAATGTAATTCTTATTTTGGGGGACCAGGAAAAATGCATTGCCCTGGTCGATTTCGCTGTCCTTTTCTCATTCTAAATAAATTTTGTGTTTTCATGTATCCCCCAAAATAAACTCCCCAGAGCCAAAAACATAATGTAAGTCGTGAATAGTCATGAAAATCTAGCCCCCCTGGTGACGTCACCTTTGGGGAGAATTCTTTTCAGGGGTGGGTCTGGACCCTGCTCGTCGAGCGCTTTCCGCTAACACCTCTTTCGTTTTCGTGCGACGTTTAGTTTGGATTTTAGAGGGGGTTACTATCCGCCCCGCCCCCCGAGACGTGGTGTGAGGATCTGACCGGAGAGACGGCGCGGGTTAAGAATATATAGAGTTGCATACTAAATAGTTTCTATAATAGTGGTTCAGGCCTTGTCAAATATATTTCGAAGTGTCATGGGAAGTACGTGAATAATGGTCTTTCAAATTAAACGGGCTCAGTTTGTGGAACATTTTTTGGTTCTAACATGCGAAATCTACCGGATGTTATTAAATACTGCGAACATCATGACTTGGATAAACAGAAAAAGCCAGGATTGACTCAACCAGTTAAGCCTTTTCGATTTTTTTATATAACACTACAAAATGCATTCCAGCTGTTGATACGTTGATTGCTATCTTGAACGTTTGGAGCTGGTTTTCCAACAAAAATGAAATATTTGGGAGAAAATGTATTTTCCCATATCAGATTGTGTAAGACATAATGATATAGGGGGTACTCCCGCCAACGAAATAAAATCACTCATGCATTTAGCGAAAGTCCCTTTATCCATTTAAAACCATACTATTTTCCTAGAGGCTCAATTGATACCAAAATGACGACGATTATACCCAAATTACAAGTAAGTAAAGACATGTTGTGGCATATTTAGCAACATGGTGCACAGAAGAGGTCATGCAATTCGTAGATTTTACGAGTGAACTTTTTGAGGAAGCGTAGAAAACCACTGTTTATCTTTTACTTATGCTTGTAGTGGAATACTGGCATTGCGTTCATGTAGTACTCTCTCCGGACCAGGGTGAGGTTCTCGAGATTCCCGCCCCACCTCCTCAGGTTTTCCCGGGATAGCTGCCGAATTAGGTGACACAGAGACACGAAACTGTAGTACGTTCATATATATCTGATTTTGCATATCTTGAAACAAATTTGAGGACAAGATCGTCGGCCCTTGACTCCAAACGGGACAAGCACAGAAATGTTCCCAAACATTCAAAGAGCCACCATTCGGAGTAATTACCACATATCAACGCCAAGCTCAGACCATGCTGTTCTTTCATCAAGGCGTACAACTCTTTGTAATTAGGGGCGCTTGGAATCGTTTGGAGGGGCGCCATTTCCTCGGATGGGAGCCACTGCTAAAATTCGTAGGGGGTGGGGGCCTTATACTGACAATTTGCTGAGCTGAGGAAGGTGAATGGGTACACCGGTACATAAAAAGGGACATTTATTCCTCTCAATAGCCACTCTTCGTCTAAAGAGGGCACCTATTCCCCTGATATGGGTATCTTTGGCTTGAAAAATAATATGCTGAACGATTGGGGGACGTGGGCAGCGTCATCCCGATCGCTCCAATAGCCTGAGCACAGGACGATTTTGCAGTGGGCATGTTGACGCCAAACCTTTGCTTGCTCTTAATTCTAGACACCATGATTTTGCTGACAAACACGTTGGGCTTGGTAATCTGACTTTTCGAGACTCACAAACATTGCTAAATATGGTGTGTTCTTTTAGCAGCACACCAAACTATGGAGGATGCAATATTATCCATAGAAGCCTGTTCAAACCAGACGTTTACCTTTTTCTGTGCGTTTCGCGTGCGCCTGAACGAAACAAAAATCAGTCAGCTGAGTTTCCTTTGCTTAAACGCGAAATTCCTGAAGGTGGTGCCTTTGTTTAAAGACTTCGCGTGGCAATGATACACCTACTATGAAACGCATACAAACATCAGCAGAGCCCTCTGATTCCATTTGGAATTCTCTGAAGAACCCACGTAGAATGCGCCGAAACCGGCATATCTAAAGAAAATGTCAATATTTACGTGCGCAATAAGGTGTCACAATAAGCCGGAAAACCAAACGAAAATTACAACAACCGAGACAAACAACCCGAAAATTAAATCCCTCGGGTTACTTTTTGCTTTGATCATCATTAGCAAGACAAATTTTCGCACAAAATTATTGTCGATCCGACACACTATAGACGTCGTCACATATTTCGCTTGTTGTCACTCCACCTTACGAGGTTTATATCCAAGGATCCTGGCTTGTTGCAACTTTCTTAATAAGATAGCTAAAGAAATTACCTCGACAGATCATATACATTCACGTTTCATCTCTTTTTTGTATGCCTATGCAAGTTGCACGAATTACGATTGCTAAGTTATCCACTTGTTCTTGCACCTTGCGCGATATCGCGAGCAATTTCAGAAAACATGTCCCAAAATCGGCACATGCAGTGGGGATGTGCTGGGGCTCATCCAGTTGCCGACATCCATTGTGCGCAACAGGAAGCATGCCATGGGGACAGCTGTCCGCCTTTATCCATGACCGTTATGCACACGTTTTGTCATGCATAGTGTACGTTGTCACTACCTAGAACGAGGGTCTGAAACCAAGCAGATGACGCAACAATTTAAGCCATGGAACGTTCACAGGTTCGCTAAAAAACGACGAAACTTCGATACACATAATGTGTTAAAGTCGATTTCTCAGCACTCTTGTATAAAACCTGCTAAGGGACCACGAGCCTTTTTATTTAGAACCCGTAGGCTACGGTAGCAAATAGACTACCTTTGTCGTCACTTCTACATTTTGTTGGATCGACGTGCAATTTTGTATGCATGCTTACGTTATCAAGGGCAATTGAAGCAGGATGCATCCAGAAGGATTTTTGTTTGACTGTCAGGGGCACACCCTTGTGCACAAAGGACGGAACCTAAAGTTGTGCAATGCTCAGTCATTGCTACTGCCGTCAAGTATTCATCATTTGTAATTATTTCTGTAGATTTTCATGTCGTTAATTCCCAAGTTCAATGTGAAGTGCAATAAATCCGAGAAAAAATGAGGCCATATGCTAAGACTGAGTTCCTACATCCTTGGTGTAGTCTCAGTCCGACCACATTTACCTCCGCCCCACCAACACTTTGTTCTCTCAACGTGGGGCCATGTGAGGAGGGTTTTATCAACCAAATTGGGAATCACACTGCATCCATGTGTTGGGCCACACTAACAGTTTTTTTCTTCTAACTAATCCAGCCATGATTTTGGTTGTAGGTTGCAATGAAAATGGGGCGGTTTGGCCCGTCAATTGGTTAGCTGTATCCTCCAGTGAACTGGACCCACCCAAATGTTGGCGTCAGGTTTCCACTGTCAGGTTTTTGTCAAATACCGCATTTTCCAGAAATTGATCAGACCCCATCAAGTAATGGCAGATGGAGCATGGATCCCAAATGCCCCAGAGGTAGCGACGTCCACGATCAAAGCTAACAATGGTGATACAGTTGCACGACTAAATTATAAAACGGTAAGTTCGTTACGAATTCAAATCAAATCCGAATCGAGCAAAGTACATTTTCTACGCTCCTAACAAAAAACCGTATGACATTGACAACTTTGGGCTTAACCTTCACTGGGCTGATAGCCCTTGCGGCTCGCAGAATTCCCAGAGCGGAAACCTGTCTACGCCATTGTGAATGAAGTTCTCTCGGAAAATGACACAAGCAGGTACGGACTTAAGGGCCGAGAAGAGAAGCATGTGGGTGGGTGGGTCCTTATTTTGAGGTTATTGAGGCTATTTTCAATTAAAAAATGCAGTTATGATCTTAGCATAACATTAACGATATCGTAGGCCTTAGCTCCTCTACCTCGGCATAAATATTATGGCACCTGCGGGGGATATCACCCCACAAATTCCACATTAGGAGACTAGAAACTTGACAATTTTCGCCCAAACGCGAAATGAACACAATGACTATTCAGTAGGATACTGTGCCTCGCAATTATTTGTCTCCCCACAACTTTTTGTCTCAAACACAGTATGTTTTTCGATGATAGTGGTCCTACGCTAAAGAAGCCTCCATCAGTGGCACTAGGTAAACCCGTCCTGTCTCGGGGTAGGGGTCTTCAAGTGCCTCCACCTCAGGTTTTTCGCGGATAGTGAACGAATGGCACGTGGCAGCGGGCCAAAATTTTGTATACCTTTCTCCACATCCATTTGGCATGTTATGTCGAAATTTGTAAGTCAGGTCATCTAGGGTCAACGAGTTAGTCAAGGTCAAGTGAGGTCACCTGAAAAAAAGTTCAATCAGTCGTCACTCTTTAACAGATACAGATATTTTGTTCAAACTTTCAGCATTTTCATATTTGTATGGGCGCAACAAAACGTACGAGAGGAATTTTTCATTTTCCGTTTTTGACTACACATAAAGTTTCCATATTTGCCTCTTGCACTTCAAATATAATATTCTGGCTAAAGTAAGCATTTGTTATTAAAGCAGGTTGACTTTCAACAACGTTTCTCAGTCTGCTCTACCCGCTATAAAAGGAAAATTAAAGAAAACTTGAAAACTCAAAATTTTGAAATTTAAAAAATTGGGGGGGAGGGTAAAAATTGATATGGCGCTGGTAAATTTCGCTGTCCTTTTCGGATTCCAAATAATTAATTTTTTTCTCGAATATTCACAGAGCCAAAAACATGGAAGTCGTGAAAAGTCGTGAAAATCTATCCCCCACTAGTTACGTCACTTTTAGGAGGAAATTGTTTTGTGGGGTGGATCCGGACCCTACTCGTCGAGCGATTTCCGATGACACCTCTTTCGCTTTCGTGTGACGCCTAGCTTGGATTTTAGAGGGGGTTACTATCCCCCCGAGACAGGGTGTGAGGATCTGACCGTAAAGACGGCGCGGGTTAATTAGACCTCACACAGGCGATTATCACCGACACTCAAAACCGCACAGACGCATCAATTATCACATACCACATACACACTGCTTTCGGATGTCAGAGGGAGTTCTCGTTACTGACCGCCAGGCGATAGTCCTCGGTATTGACGATAAACATGCATGGTGAACATGAGACGACACACACAATGTCCTCGGTTTTGCCGATGTCCTCGGTATTCCAAATCACATTGGAGGCCGACGATTGGAAGTTTTCTCCCAAATCTACCCTCTATCTTACTCGGCAGATCTTGCTCTATGACAGATAAAAAATGGATGCTTCTCTAGTGAAAACTAAGGGGTGTCCTCGCTAGTGACGGCCAGGCCATAGTCCTCGGTAGTCACGGCAAACACGTATGTGTGTGTGTGTGTGTGTGTGTGTGTGTGTGTGTGTGTGTGTGTGTGTGTGTGTGTGTGTGTGTGTGTGTGTCCGACACCTGTGGCCTGGGTACCACCACTCACCTCCCGACACCTGTGGCCTGGGTACCACCACTCACCTGCCGACACCTGTGGCCTGGGTACCACCACTCACCTGCCGACACCTGTGGCCTGGGTACCACCATCCCCTCCCGAAAACTTTGGCCTGGGTACCACCACTCACCCCCTGACAACCCCTGGGGCTGAATACCACCACTTTCACTCACCTGCCGACACCTGTGGCCTGGGCACCATCACTCACCTGCCGACACCTGTGGCCTGGGTACCACCACTCACCTCCCGACACCTGTGGCCTGGGTACCACCACTCACCTGCCGACACCTGTGGCCTGGGTACCACCACTCACCTGCCGACACCTGTGTGCCTGGGCACCATCACTCACCTGCCGACACCTGTGGCCTGGGTACCACCACTCACCTGCCGACACCTGTGGCCTGGGTACCACCACCTCACCTGCCGACACCTGTGGCCTGGGTACCACCACTCACCTGCCGACACCTGTGGCCTGGGCACCATCACTCACCTGCCGACACCTGTGGCCTGGGCACCATCACTCACCTGCCGACACCTGTGGCCTGGGTACCACCACTCACCTGCCGACACCTGTGGCCTGGGCAACATCACTCACCTGCCGACACCTGTGGCCTGGGCACCATCACTCACCTGCCGACACCTGTGGCCTGGGTACCACCACTCACCTGCCGACACCTGTGGTATTCATGCGAACCGCTGGGCACCATCACTCACCTGCCGACACCTGTGGCCTTCATACGAGCCGCTGGGCACTACCACTCACCTGCCGACACCTGTGGCCTTCATACGAGGCGCTGGGCACCATCACCACCTGCCGACACCTGTGGCCGCCATACGAGCCGCTGGGCACCACCACCAAACCGTCGACAGGCAGAGCGCAGTCGCCAGGTAGAGCAGCGCCCGCCGTCTGTACAGACGCCACCGTCTGTCCTTCATCACCACTGATGACTGGTGACGTCACTGGTCAGATGGACGACAGTTGCACCACAGGGATGACGTCACTGGTCTGATGGACGACAGTTGCACCACAGGGATGTATCGACTCAAGGATGTCGCGACATCACTGGTGAAACACCGGCACCGGGCTTTTACTGGCACAGCTGCAATGCTCACTGGTACAGCACCGTCACTGCAATGTTCACTGGTACAGCACCGTCACTGGGATATTCACTGGAACAGCTCCGTCATTGCGCTGTTCACTGGTACAGCACCGTCACTGGATATTCACTGGAACAGCTCCGTCATTGCGCTGTTCACTGGTACAGCACCGTCACTGGAATATTCACTGGAACAGCTCCGTCATTGCGTTGTTCACTGGTACAGAACCGTCACTGGGATATTCATTGGTACAACTCCGTCACTGCGATGTTCTCTGATACAGTGCTGCCACTGGGATATTCACAGGTACAGCCCAGTTACTGCAATGTTGGCTGGCACCATAAAGTCACTGGGATCTTGACCAGTACAGTGCAGTCGGTGCGGGGTCTTCACTGGCGTAGCGCAGTGACCAGGTGATTTAACCGGTGCCGTGCCACGTACTGGCACCAGTACCAGTGGCGGGTGACCAGTACCAGTACCAGTGGCGGGTGACCAGTACCAGTGGCGCAGTATCAGCGGGTGGCCACAGCCAGCGCACTGGTGCTGCAGTCGCCGCGTCTGCAGAGCCGGCTTGTTGCACGAGCGCCGGCGGCGGCGTCGACGGTGCTCGGCACATAGACCATTGACCTGCAGCTCAGGCTGGCTGCCCGCTGGGCGGCGCCGCCCGTGCTGCCGAGACTGAGAGCCAGTCACTGAACCGCCGTCGCCTGGCTCAGCACGGCTGGGCTGTACTCAACTGCCGACACCTGGCTGCAGAGCCAGCTGTCAACATACGAACAGTAGGCTGCATAGCCAGCTGTCAACAAACAAGCAGTAGACTGTAAAGCCAGCTATCAACACACGTGCAGTAGACTGCAGAGCCAGCTGTCAACAAACAAGCAGTAGACTGTAAAGCCAGCTATCAACACACGTGCAGTAGACTGCAGAGCCAGCTGTCAACAAACAAGCAGTAGACTGTAAAGCCAGCTATCAACACACGTGCAGTAGACTGCAGAGCCAGCTGTCAACAAACAAGCAGTAGACTGCAGAGCCAGCTGTCAACACACGTGCAGTAGACTGCAGAGCCAGCTGTCAACATAGAGCAGTAGGCTGCAGAGCCAGCTGTCAACAAACAAGCAGTAGACTGCAAAGCCAGCTATCAACACACGTGCAGTAGACTGCAGAGCCAGCTGTCAACATAGAGCAGTAGACTGCAGAGCCAGCTGTCAACATAGAGCAGTAGACTGCAGAGCCAGCTGTCAACATAGAGCAGTAGGCTGCAGAGCCAGCTGTCAACATAGAGCAGTAGGCTGCAGAGCCAGCTGTCAACACACGTGCAGTAGACTGCAGAGCCAGCTGTCAACACACGTGCAGTAGACTGCAGAGCCAGCTGTCAACACACGTGCAGTAGACTGCAGAGCCAGCTGTCAACATAGAGCAGTAGGCTGCAGAGCCAGCTGTCAACAAACATCACACGTGCAGTGTTCCGTCGTCTTCCGAATATTTCAGGTGGCGTGTTTGCGTGGCGTTGTGCTTTCTATGTGGTGCTTTGCCAGCCTATACATCACCAAGGGACCAACTTCCAATTTTTAAAAGCTAGGCGGTGATCACCAAATTTCAGGTGGTGCTCAAGCAGCATCCTTCAACACAAACTCCACCCATGTCACGACGTCCGATATTTTCACCACCCGGCGGCCTGCCTCTATTTGCATGATGCTGTTGGAACTTGCGACGCCTACCTCATTAGTAACCTTCCACTCACACATTGGTACGGTACACAGGGTGGATGAAGAGTTACTGGCACCGTCGACTGCCCGCCCGACGCGTCACTCAGAGTTGATGGCTGATATCTAGCATCCCAGCGGCTCGTCGGCGCGCGTTAGCAGCTGGCGGCCTGCTGCCAGATCACTGTGTGTGCCAAGGAGTGCACCGATGTTTGCGGTGACACTTCGGGACCGGGTGGTAGTTTCTTGGAGTTTGCCCCTAAACTCCAACACACCACACACACACTTCGGGACCGTGTGGTATGCGGTGGTGGCTGTTGGTTACATTATTGGTTATCGATTATTGGTTATTGGTGTTTGCGACGCTCCGATCGCTGCACAATAACGTCATCCATTACGTCATCCATCTCCAATCTCTCACGGCGGTTGATTGCGGGCGAAGAGCAACAACAGGGCGAACTCCAACCCACGTTTCGGTTCGAAGACTGGTACCTCAGCCATAGACTATGCTTGCCGGCTCCGAATGGCATGCAGGGCGGGCACCTGTGTGTCCCTCTGTACGGTACACAGAGCGGGTACCTGTGTGTCCATCTGTACGGTACACAGGGCGGGTACCTGTGTGTCCATCTGTACGGTACACAGGGCGGGCACCTGTGTGTCCATCTGTACGGTACACATGGCGGGTACCTGTGTGTCCATCTGTACGGTACACAGGGCGGGTACCTGTGTGTCCATCTGTACGGTACACATGGCGGGTACCTGTGTGTCCATCTGTACGGTACACATGGCGGGTACCTGTGTGTCCATCTGTACGGTACACAGGGCGGGTACCTGTGTGTCCATCTGAACGGTACACAGGGCGGGTACCTGTGTGTCCATCTGTACGGTACACAGGGCGGGTACCTGTGTGTCCATCTGTATGGTACACAGCGCGGGTACCTGTGTGTCACCTGGCACTGTATACAGGGCGGGTACCTGTGTGTCCCCGGTACGGTACACAGCGCGGGTACCTGTGTGTCCATCTGTACGGTACACAGGGCGGGCACCTTGTGTGTCCCTCTGTACGGTACACAGGGCGGGTACCTGTGTGTCCCCCGGTACGGTATATAGGGCGAGTACTTGTGTGTCCCCCGGTACGGTATATAGGGCGGGTACTTGTGTGTTCCTTGGTACGGTACACAGGGTGTATCAGCTATACTCCCTACAGAAGCCAGGAACAGCCCCACCGGACCCGCACATATCGCATCAGCCACCCCGGTAAACGCACGATCGGGCCGGCCATACATATGTGGGCATGTGTGTGTGTATGTGTTTGGCCAGCCTGCCACCGCGTGGTGATGTCGGCTGTTTCCGGGGGGCGTTTGTGGTGTCAGTATTTTGTGTTGCTGTTTGTTAGGGTGAAAGGGTATGAGGAGTAATGTGGTGGGGATAAGAGGTAGCGAAGAAGATTATAGTTGTCTTGTAGAGGCGAGTTGTGAGAGAGATGAGACGACTTGAACAATGGCGCGTAGAGGGGGTAGAAGTTGAGATGTCTTGCAGGCAGATGAGGTAGTAGTCGAAGCTGAGCTGGTGCAGGAGAATAGAGTTTGTCAGTCCGGTCGGTGCCATGGGGCGGGGTGTAGTTGGAGGGTTGGGGTCGGGTCATCGCCAGTATTGATTTCACATGGCAAGAACGTTAGTAGTTAGTAGATATCACGTGGGGGTTAGTTTTTTTGTATCTTTTTTCTTTTTTATTGATTTTTTTTTTTTCTTTTTTAACTTGACTTTTTTCTTCTTTTTTTCCCCTTTTTGTTGATTTTCTGTTTTCTCCCTTTTAACATACCTTTTCATTTTTTCTTTTTTATTTTCTCATAGTTCGTGGATCAGGCGTGTGATAGAGATAAAGTGGGAGAGTTGCTCGTGTAATGTTGGATGGTCATCGTTGAGAAGTGTCGTGATGCTTAGTGGGATGTTGTTCATGTTGCAGTAATTTGTGATGGGTTGTCTTTCTGTGTTGTATTTGGTGCAGTGTATGAGTACGTGTTTAATTGTGAGTGTTCGTTGACATGTTGTGCATTGTAGTCGTGGGAGTTGTAAGAGGTAGGAGTGCGTGAGTGCAGTGTGTCCGAGACGTAATCGTGTTAGCGTGCGTTCTTTTTGTCTTGTGTTTTGGTTGATGGTGTGCCAGAGTTCGTGTTTTGGGTGTATTTCGTGTAGTTGCGTGATTGTTGTGTCCCATGTTTGTTGAATGTCTTTGTTGA